>JAAGNO010000650.1:0-30736 GCA_033439905.1 Ceryle rudis | reverse complement strand
CAGCACTGCCAGGGCACCACTAACCCATGTCCCTCAGCACCACATCTCCACGGCTTTGAAACCCCTCCAGGGATCACGGGGACTCCACCCCTGCCCTGGGCAGCCTGGACCAGGGCTTCACAACCCTTTTGGGAAAGACTCTTTTTTTTTTTTTCCTTGAGGCTGGTTCCTCTTGTCCTGTCACTTCTTCCTTGGGAGAAGAGATAACCCCCCCTGTCTCCAACCTCCGGTCAGGGAGCTGTTGAGAGGGAGAAGGTCTCCCCCGAGCCTCCTTTTCTCCAGGCTGAACAACCCCTATTAAGAGGTGCAGAGCTTGACTCCCAACGGACGTGGGAGAGACTAGCTGGGCACCTGGGCTGAAATGATGCAGTAAGCAAAGCGATGAGCAGGGCTGTCATTCCAGATGTTTTGTTAGTACTAAACTTGTAATCAATTTTTAAATGAATTTCGTGACACGGGTTCTTACTGCAACATATTTCTTTCCAGAAACGAGTGGGATGTGCTACTTTGTACTGCAGTTCTTTTGGAACAGTGCTCACTTCTCTTGGCCAGATTTAAATATAAGCATAGATTTTGCTTAATATGTTTGGCGTTCTCGGGTTCTCATTTTCAAACATTAGCACTTTTCCAAAATAGCAAACGATTTATTTCTTGTTTTCCAACAACTTACACTTTTAGGTTGGCTCAGTTTTATTTTTTAAGTAATTATTTGCATCTACAGTGTGACAAGTTCTTAGGATTTTATTGTAATACTGTTTCTGAGGCCTGGTTCAGGCTGATTTGCCAGTATTTTTTTATATATTAACATATTGGGCTATTCCATTTCCACTCTGAAGCCACACCAAAGCCATAGATTTAATGTAATAATAGAATTTTATTTATTTTAGATTTAATTAAAGTCTCCTTATGTATTTGGGGTATTTCTTTAGGTGATAATAAGGATTTAACTAATAAAAGGGAAAAGTTCACTAGCATTGAATCTTGACTTTACAGAGTGGAAAGGCACGAGTTAGATTTTGAGGCAAAATCACTTGGCGTTTCTGAGGAAACATGTTCCTTTTGTTTTCAACTTGGGCTTCATCAAAAGACAAAGGTCTCTAAAGTAATTTGAAGGATTGTGTGTGCATGTGCATATATATACACACATGTATATTTATAGATGTAAACGTGTGGCTGTATGCACAAAGAATAAGCGATATAATCAGAATTTGTACAATTTATAACTAGAGCTTGCATTTCTATGCAGAGTCCATTCCCTTAATCAGAGACGTTGTGAATTTAAATGAGCAAGTACGATTCGTGGAGTACAAAAATGAAGCAGAAGTTCCAGTAATACATCAATTACTTGATTTTTAAAAACATGCCTTGTTCCTTTCGAGCTTTTGTTTCAGTTCTCCCTCACTGTCGATTTGACAGAGCTGTCTCGGGGGGAGAAGTGAGGAGTTCTTGGCATGTTTCAGTCGCTAATCCGCTGTACGCGTGTGGCTGTTACGTGGGGTGAAAACACCCAACAGCTTCAGCGTTTGTCTAGGTAAAAACACTTGGCTTCCAAGTCGAACAGCATCGACAGCGTATCTCTGCAGGCTGTGCTAGTTTGATGGTGGTGGTGGCTGGGAGTGTGGGTCACTCTGTACATTTTCACACTCGTGAAAACTGCAGAGTGTACAAATAGCAGTTGGCTTACTGCTTGCATGCCCACAGCACTACTGAACACACAAGGACAAGCTTGAAATATAAGCAAAATGTTGAGGAAATACAGCTGCAAGCACAGGTATTTGAGATACTCCTGGTGATGCTGGAAGGGATGGGTGGGCTTCTTGTGGCTGTGACCTTGGGCTTACCCAGATGAGTTTTCTTCAGCAGTGCAGTGACCTTTAGTGTTTTATCTCGGCAGCACTTCCCTATTAAACAGAGAGAGCAGAATACCATCTGGTTTCAGAAACTTGGTTTACACCCAGCTCTAGTAGTTGAAGCCAGTGCAGCACTGAGAATAGCCCATGTGAGTATCCAAAGGAGACATTAAATCAGGGTCATCTCGATTCCAGGAAGAAACATTTATTCTTTTGTTGTAAATGTTGTGTAAAAGTCTGAAAACATAAGAAAACGGTGCTCTGGATCTGAGGAGATTGTTGTCAGGTAACTAACTGGGGCCGATGTTGTGAATGGGAAGAATATGATTATTTTATTTTTTCTTTTAGAAATGCATTTGTCAGTGAAGAAATGGGAACAGTAAGTCAAGGAGCATATGTTAGGAATGGGAAAGAAACCAAAACTGTCTAATGCAGGATATGAGAAAGCTGCAGTGCTTAAGATGGTACGAGACCACTCAGTGGACTAGTCCCCAGGAGCTCTGTGTTTTCTGGTAGTGCTTAAATTTAATCTCATTTACAGGTAGAAAGGCTTAGGTGAACTAGCTCGTGTTTTGAGTAATCAAACTGTTCATGAAGAACAGTGCTTTTTACTCAAAGTCTGACTCGTAAATGAAAGCTGGAGTCCAGTTAAACTTGCGTTTGTGGAGATGACAATTACTTTTCATTGCCAGACCGTAGCATATTAAAAATGGTAATTGCTACAGTTCTTTTTTTCTTTAGAGCTCTTCAGTAAAACCTATCCCATTGAGCTAAATTTTCCAGAGTACTGGATAAAAGAAATGAGGGAGGTTCCAATCTTGTAATACATGAACTTAAACAGCTACATTCTGCCTGTTTATCTGAAACGGACAGTTTCACTCCTCAGATGTTAAAGGGGGAACCTTGTGTTCCATGAAAATCTGCCATAATTATTTCCAAAGGCATTTTGGAGATGTCTCGGGAACACTTTATATCCTGGCAGTCAGCTTGTATTTTCACTTCTGTAAATTAATGGATGCCTTAATGAGTCATTGGATGTATTTTATTGAAAACGTGGCTTAATTCAGGAATGCTTTGAGAAAGGCTGTATTGAAACTTCATCTGGAGAACTCTCAAGTCAGTGTGGGGGTGTAAGGTAAGAAGCTGTAGGTTCCTGAGCCAGCTTTCCTGTGTACAGTTAGGACATTTTTATTGTTTTCCAACTTGGTTCTTAGTAATTAAAAATTTCCTGAGTGCTCTTCTCAATAGCAAATGTAACATTTTTGCAGGTTTGGGTTTTTTGTTTGTATGTTTTTGGGTTTGTTGGTTTTGGTTTTTTTTTTTTACTTTAGAGGATTAAAATACCTATATGCTGAGTTGTAAATGTACATGTACAGATATATACATATATAAATCTGTCAAATGCTGTGTCATCTCTCGTGATACGATTTGCTGTGCTCACTCTTGCAATTTTATAGTCCCTTTTTCAGCCCTTGATGGCAGCTGCTTTTTCTATACTGATATACAGCTGGTTATTGAATCTCTGTTAACGCCTTCTCTCTGATGCTCTTCTTTGCATACTCATGTCCTTCTGGGTAGGCAATGATTTGTTTCTTCATTTCTCCTCTAATGAAAGTGAAAGTAAGGATGGGGCTTCTGTGACTAAACAGACTTCTACATTTAAAACCTGTGCCAGAAGAATGCCTTTAGGTTTGGTGTTAATATAGTATCATTTTTTTGTTGGAGCTGAGGGAGATGTGCCAAACCCTGCCTATTTCAAGGATTTGCAGTGTTTTCAGTTGGTAATGGCTTATATAAAACCAGAAATCATTTAAAGTGTAAAGGATAAATAGAAAAAATGTGGTTTCATTCATAGTGCTTCACCTCATTCATTGTTCTCTGAAGAAGCGTTGCCTGCTTGCTTTCCTCTTGTTGCAGCTGCAGCTTATTCTTAGCACCAACAACTTGATCCACTCTTTTTCTTTCTCCAGCATTGCCATGGCAACTAAAGAAAATATGACTTCACAGAGAGGGATGCTGAAGTCCATACAAAGCAAGATGAATACCTTGGCTAGTATCCTTTCCTAAAAATTTGTGCTGCCAGTGCACAAGAGGAGGTATGGTACAATTTTTCACTCTTGTCATTTGGAGATCAAAGCACTTTGTGCTGACAGTGGCCGCGTAACCTGTAGTAGCGTTGTTCTTAGTGACAAACGGACCATTTTTTCACCAGTCTCACTTGATAATCTGCCTGAAGCATCTTAATGATGAATGTGGCGAATAAGTTCTTTTTACTCAGATTTGAATACTGCATATAAATCAATGTAGCTTAATTTCCAGGTAGAGGTCTGCAACAGCATTTGATGCCCTTCTCTGCTCTATGTTTTTGTAAAAGTATAATTTCATTTTACTTCCTGCTTTTAGCTGTTGAGACTGTCCAGAGCTGAAGTGTGACATACATTGCTGCTTATACTGGTTTACAGTTCAGAGTATTCATGGCCTGAGTATCCTCTTGTCTGACAGTCTTGTAGGTGTGAAGATGGTGTCCTCTTGGTTTCTCTTCTGCTGCGTTCATGGCTAAGGCATGTGCCAGACTGTCAAGTCATGCATGTTTGTTGGTTTTCTACTTATTCTTTTTTTTTCTGTCATAAGGGCCCAAAGAGCAACATTAGCATCATTTGATCAGACAGATTACATCCTGAAGAGATGGATCTTGGTAACCCATAAATTTAATTACAGTTCTTAGCAACTGGCAAGAACAAAAAAAAAAAAAGCCAACAACTTCAATCAGCATTGGCCTTAAAAGATTCTTGGTTCCAAAGACATGAATCTCTGAAACTTATTATCTTGTTGGCAGTTGTATTTTGTACATTAAAAGATAGATTTACATCTTTATGATTTTAGAGTGGGAGGAGTTCTTCCTTACGAGCTATCCTTGAACAGTGAGTAGTCATGCAGCACGCGTGATTTCCTCAGTCAGATGCCTTTGGTTATTCCCTTCATCAGTAACGGAACTCCATTAAATAAATTCCACGGATGTTTTATATAACTGCTCCATTTATTATTTGCATTCTCATTTAACCACAATTATTAAAAGTAACTAAGCCACATATTGGAGATTAAACTACATCAAATGCAGGTAATTTAGGTGATCAGGTGATGAGTTCTGTGTAAATATGACCTCTAAGCTGTTCCTCTGATTGCCTGAGTGAAGTACAGTTGTAATCCTGCTAGTTACCAGTCAGGGATTTTTGCCACATCTGCTTTCTCCAGCTTGGGATTAGTTCTGCATTTCTTGCACTATTGGGATCTCCCCGTGCAGACATTGGGGCTTGTTAGTGAAGATACTGTTTGCTGATATGACCTTGACTCAGACTCCTTAAAGATCGGTTTCCAGCAGTGAACAGCCTGATTCAAAGGATCAACCTTCGGAAACGACGAGATTCCCTCATCCTGGGTGGTATTATTGGCATCTGTACCATCTTACTGCTGCTATATGCTTTTCATTGATGGATGTTCCCCTGTGGACTCTGCTCAACTCATCACCACCATCCCTCCCCCCCAGTCAAGGAAGAGTGAGTGGGGGAAGCGACAGACTTCAAACAGCCTGCTCATCATGGCTGGGAGTGTCAGCATGATGTCTGGAGCTTATGGTGGTAGATTGTGACACTGGGTTTGGGTTGAAGCTGCAGTGTTTCTCCTTCCCTGCCATAAACCCTCCTTTGGTTAAATTTTGTGGCATTTCCTTGTCTTTCATTTCCTTTCTCACTGCAAGGTAAGTAAATATTGGATGCTTACCAGAACTGGTAGAACAGTTTCTGCGCTCAGCGGTGATGGGGAAGTCTGTTGTTGGCTGGTAAGTGGAAAAAGGTTGTTAGGCTTGCCTTGGGTGGAAACTCTGCAGGAAGCCCGTTTCCCCTGTAGGCCAAGCACAGCGCCGAACACTCGCCCTGTGAGAAGAATATTGCAGCTTTAAGCCGTCAGGTTGCTTTACTACTAAATACATGTTCTGTAATTCTTTTTAACTCCTGGTTGAGATACTAGTTATTTCTGCATAATTTGTGCTGTGAAAACTGTGCTTCACATGAATTCCTCAAAAGTAAGAGGGGGGGAAAAGGATTGTTCCCTTTTTGCACAGAGTATGAATTAAACTACCCTCTGAGGAAGATTTGTAAGGTTTCTTGTGGCTTTAAAGGGACTCACAGGTCCCCCTTTGTAAAAAGGGAGCTCAGTGTCCCAGCAGCTGTTTACGATAGTGTTCAGTCATCTGAAAAGTGACCAAACAAGAATTCACCTAAAAGTTATCTTTTGGGTGTCAATACTTGGATTTTGGCTGGCATCTTAAAGGTCTTTATAAAGACACTATAAGCAGTTTGATAAGTCTATATTATAATTTAGATAAAGTTATTCTGATAGCATTACTATTTTTACATTGTACGTAGGATATAATCTCAACTGTCAATTGGACACGAGCATTATGACAGTTATACCCGAGGCAAATGTATCTGTGTGCAAACTTTTGGGACATAACTCCTCCTAGTAAAGAGTTGAATGTATCAATAGAGAAACAAGTATTATTTACCATCTGGGGGGGGATTTCTTTTTTTTTCTTTTTTTTCTTTTTTTTTGTCCAGACATGCGATGTAAATCCTGTCTTGTTTGCATCTCTTAACAAAGCTGACGTCAGGAATGGCTTTGATATTGCAGCTTCACAAATTTCAGGTTTTTCTGCTCTTGAGCAGCTCTTTTCCATCTGTCATATCATAACCCAACAAATTCCAACTTAGGCACTGAAATACCTGTCAAAGAACTCGATTAACTCATTTCACAACCGATTTACGGTGCCCCTAACAGATATCCTGTATGCCAGTACAGATTTCCAGTATGCCATTACTCACAAACGTCACGTATGGCTCCAGGTTCTCTTCTGGAACAAAGTCTAGTGGGATGGACACTATTTTCTACTGCTTTTTATAGTGTCTGTGAAGTACCTGCTGGAGGGAGTAGAGCTTTGTGCCTGTGTAGTGTGCAAAACCACACTGTTGCGCCTAAAATAATTGTATGGATTTGAAGGTGTATCTGCAGACTAATAACTGTGTGCTAAACAGTCAACAAAGGCTTCTAATCAGTCATCTTGTTGTTGGGATTAGAAAGCGTTTGGAATTAACGTGCAAAACTGTGGGGCTTGTATCTTAAATAAAGGGTGATTATTTGGTTGATTTGGGAATGTTCCTGGTTTGAAATGAAGTGTTCATTAAAGGGGTTTATGAAAAACCTTGATGGGTAAAGGAGGCTTATTAATGAATCTGTGCATTGGGAGATCAAACCCCTTACCCCCGATGCTTTTTCTTTGATTCCACCACCACCCTAAGGGACCCTGATCAGCAGCTGTGCTCCTGTTTAGGATTTGTAGGATTTGGTTGCTGTATAGTTGGCAATATGAGATCTGCAGTACCGTAGATAAATTCACTTATTTAATCTTATAACCAGTCTTTTTACTGGACTTAATTGATTACTTGGTGCATATATTTAATCTTATTGTGTGAAAAAGCTGCTATGGAAAATATGTAGATTGTAATAAATATGTAAACATCATAGATTTTTCATGTTATGAAAATGTTATGGGGAACTGATATATTTTAGTATAAAATAATGGAAAAATGGTGAATTATCTCCAACAAAGCTTTACTGGAAATGGTTTCAGTGTTGGCAACCCCTCCGTGGTTTTTATTTGTGTTGGTTTTGAGACAGTGTTGGAAAATACATTTAATTAACCTTGTAGTCTCCTCTTCGTCACCCTCTCGCAGTCCCCTGGAAGGCGTTCTGCGTTGCTCTCTGATGCTCTGCACTTGCCGATGGCTGAGGGGGAAGACTTGCTAATTCTCCCGGACGCCTCTGACAACGTGGATCTGCAGTTAGAGCAGTGGACTGTAAAATGAAAACCGTGGATTGGAGTGTTTAATCTCCAGTCCCAGAATATAGGTTTGTGTGTCTCCTGTTGCTAAATATGTTCTCTTAAGTTTTTCATTCTGTGTGGTTCCTCTTGCTTGAAGGAAAAAAAAAAAAGTGGTTAAAGAATTCTCATTTCTGCAATTCCTGGCAAAGTTGCTGTTTCATAACTCAACCAAATAGAATTGTGCTAAGAAAATGATTACTAAGCTATTGAAATGAAATGAGAAACTCTGAAATATATCTACAGGGCACATCCTTCCCCCCCACCTTTTTACACTTAGTACTTTGTTCTTGCCAGTACACAAACACCTACTTCAGACCTGCCCAGTAACCCCTTCACCAAGCATTAGAACATGAGGGATCCTATCAAAAACTTTTGATGAGAGTAATTTTTTCCTTCCTCTTTAGACTATTTTTTCATGTTTATCTGATCTTCAAGAGCAGGGCTTTGTCTGAGAAAGGCTTTGCCACCCCAGGGCCTGGCTCTGGGACCAAGCATTGTGGTGCTCCTGGTCATCTGAGAGTTTGCCCTTCCTGGGAATGCACAGCATTTTTTCTTAACCAGTGTTGATTTCAGGAGCTTTTGCATATCTAAGTGTGGTATAAATTCCTTGTGGATTCATTGTACCGAATAATCAACTAGAATTTTTTATTTGTATTTGTTGAGATTAGTGGGAGAAGGAAGAGTCAGTTCCTTGCTGGACATTGAATACAAAAGAGCAAATGTAGATTTTTTTTTTTTAGGTGATGTGAAAGTTTCAGATAAATTGTCAACAGCTCATCCTCCTGGGCTGTGTCCTCTGAGGAGCTGTGCTCCTGAAGCTCCCCCCAGACTGCTGCCCGGGGAACAAAGGCTGGTCCACCACTTCTGATTGCGTGACTCCATCAGGACCATTTTAACTCTCTAACCATAGAAGCTCATTTCCCAAGATCAGTCGATACATAACCTTTTCCTAGTTTTACTTTTTTTTTCTTCCCCCCCCCCAAAAAAAAAAAAACCAAACCCCTTTCCTTTGAAGCAGGAAGGAGAGGTAGCAGCTGTATCCCTTCTGGAGGAGAAAATAGTTCTGTAACTGTTGGATTCTGAAACCCTTCAGAGCAGTGACCGTGGTGAGCCATGTGCAGTGCAGGAGGCTACGAGAGACGTACTGAGCCAAAACTGAGCCGTATTCTGGGCGACATCTGCAAGTCCTCTTGCCAGCCCCATATCTCTCTGTCACCTGGGTATTTGAAACCAGTGGTGATGCTTTCAGTTCTGAATATGCAAGCGGCCGTTGGTCTGTCTGGTCGCTACTACTGAGTGAGGAAAACAGTTTAAATAAACACTCAAGACAAAACCCAAACCCTTTTCTCACAAAATACCCCAGTCCAGACCCTTGTGAGTTTCTGATTGCACTTTCTGATGATTTTTTTTTTCTTTTCATATAGCTTCTTGAAAATCAATTTATTGTAACTGTAATTATTTTTGTTCTCACCTATTGTGCATTCTCTATGTATTAAAAAAAGCTTTGATATGTAATTTAATAATAAATTAGAATTCTACGCAAGGTGCTTGATTCTTTCCCTGTGACAATCGTTGCCTGCCTAAACTTCAGGAAAGATGCAGAGAAGATTCAGCTCTGTTTTGAGATTGTCACTGAACGTAGGAATTGGTGTGTTCTCTGGTTTTATACCAAATACTCAGATGGGATGGAGCGTTTCCTGACCCAGAATGCTCGCTGTGGTGGGATGTGCATACCTGGACTCCTCCCCTTCTGTTTCAAGCACCTGCACTGGAAGGGTCTGAATATAGCCATGACTTTTCTTCTTTGGCAGATGGAACAAGGATGGTTTTCTTCAGAGGTAAGCGTTAAAAGTTTTCTGTGTGTCCATTGTAGAAAACATTTATTTCTCAAACGCACCCTAAAACTGATGCATCAACTCGTGTGGATTTGAAGAGCCTTCTCAGCATAAGGTGCTTCCCCACATTATGAATCCACTTCTCAGTACTTTAGAAGCTGCCTTTTTTTTTTTTTAACATAAACACCAAAAATAATCCCATACTTTGAAGATGGTACGAGCACTTGGAATATAATCTCAGTGAATATCTGTTGTAGGCTGTTCTTTTCTAGCACTACTGTGGTCTGGGCCTCCCCCGTCCCTGGGTGTTCAAACCAGGCGGTGTCGTGCCTGAAGGACCCGTCTGCGTCTGGTGGTTTTGCAATTGGTGCTAAATCTTTTCATGCCACTCAAATTTATTTCCTCAAACAAGAAAATCTGCCTGGCAGTGGGATACCCGTCCATTTGCAAAAGGCTGTGAGTGAAGAGAGGTTGTTCTTTTCATCTCCGAACTGTCCTGCTGTGCCTGTAATGCTGCTTGAAGGTAGAGATGGATTTCTGTCTCCTTAATGTGCCTACTAAATATTCAGGAATGACCATATGGTTTCCCGGGGGAAAAGATTGACTGTATGTTTCAAGTTGGAGAAGAAACTTAGAAATCTGTTCTGGAAATGGAAAGGCAGTTCTGGTTTCAGGTGGTGGGAAGTGCAGTTTTTCCAGTTTGTGGCGCTGGTAATAAGTGGTGCATAAAATTCCATCTTCGTTTGGATTAGAAAATAAATTATTAATGGAGCTGAATTCTTTTTTCCAACTCCCCGTACAGTCAATAATTTATAGTGGCACAGGCGTAAGATATATATTTTTAACCATCCGCCTCCCAGAATACTGGTGTTCCTATTGCAAACGGCTGTCCTTCCTGACAGGCTCCAGCGTGGTGGGTGTTCGTGCATTATGGATGAGCCGTGCTCTGCTCCTTGAGTCCTGGTGCAATTCCACGAGCAGATCTCCTGCTGAAAGGGAGCTGAGCACTCCATTAGAAATTCATACAGAGAGACAGGGGTGTCTTTGTTTTCTCCATTTGGCTGAATGTGGGAGATGTGCTGCTGTGTGGACTTGATTTTTTTTTTTTTTTTTTAATGTTTTAATAGAAACAATGTTTGCAGCAGGTATTTATGTTCTCCTTTATCCAAAACAGGTCTTCAGATACAAAAGCTGTGCTTGTGTCTCAGCGTCTGGGCTGTGCTCATTAAACACTCAGAGCCTGCTGTTGCCTTCATCTCCCCCCTTCTTTGCAAGCTGTTTGAGACGGTTACAAGGATGTGTGCTGCTGCTGCTGCTCCTCGTCCCTTGCTTAATTTTTCCCTGTCACTGCAGCCCTCCTCCTTGCTCTTTGTTCTTAATGGGACCCTGAGGCTTTGCTAACCCACTTTCGATAGCGCTGCCAGTAAAGCAGAAGTCTGGCTGTAAGCAAAGTCCCTCTGCCTTTGAAACAGCGTTTGCAGTGTTCTCCATGTGGATTATTTTCTAGTTCTCTTGAGTTTCACACCCTGTGAATCCTCTGTTAGTCAGTGGTTTGATGATCATGTCCATTTATGTCTTACATCTTGCATTGCTTTGCCTTCCTTTGTCTGCTCATTGTGCTGCCCGTCAGTCTCCTCCCCGGCTTCCTGGGTGTTTGGCTTCAACTAGATATTTCAAACACATGAATTTATTTTTAGTCTTGTCATTTTAATTTCTTTTACCAAAAAACTCTCCTTACTTTGGAGTCCAGAAAGGCTGTCACAGGGTGGCTTGAAGCTTATCCATCAAAGCCACCCCAGGAGCTCTAGCTGAAAATTCACTGCTGACCGTTTTGGTGCAGGAGCAGAGTGTGCTCTTCCATAAGTGCTGTAAACAGGTCAGCTTTAGTCCCTTCAGATGTTGTTTTGTTCCTTTTCTTATCTTCCTTGCCCATACCCACCGGTCTGATGCAAGGTTCTTGGAAGGAGGGACAATATTTTTCCATTTTTTGTCTTTGTAAAGGTTCCCTGAAAAGAACTAGAAGCTCCTCGCTGCGGGTTGCAAAGTCCCATTGAGCTGCCAGCTACAGAGTGGAAACTTTCTGAAGATGCTGGTACATGTGCCTGGCTGTGTCATCTGCTACAGATCCCTCTGACTTCAGACCTGTGCTGAGCTGGCTGCTTTCAGGGCGAAATGCTGCTGAAACGTCAGATTTTTAAGGGAACCTTTTCTTAAGACTCTGCAGGATGCTCAGGAATATTGCAGGCGTAAAAAGAAATTGTGAGTAGCTGTAAAAGTGCTGATCAGGTGTCCCTGGGAAGTCCGGCTATTGACACACAAAAGATCATTTATTACGTTAAAAAGTAACTGGACTGTGCAAGGACCTTGTCACTGCTGGAGATGGTGTCATGGTGCTGAACAAGTGGGAGATCCCCTGAGAGTCCCCCACCTTCCAGTGTAGGACAGAGGCTGCTTGAGGAACCAACACTTGGACTTCATCAGCCTGTCTCTGTGATGCAAGAGAAACACCCGAGAGGCCAAGTACAGAAGGGGGTTTATGTGGATATTTCCCTGCTGTGCTATAAATGGAGTTCCCTCTAGGTCAGGCATGTATCACCAGTGCTAAATTTACTTTAAAATATTACTGAGGTGGGGAGGTTTGTGAGTCAGGTCTATAAAAGCATGCACTGCTTATGTAAAGAAATACAGCTTAGAAAGAGGCAGAAGGCGGGAGGGCTCAGCCTGCAGCAGAGACCATTGCTGTGGATTTCTGCCCTCCCGAAGTAAACGGCTTTGCATTCAGGGAGCGACCGCGTCTTCGCGCTGTCTATGCCTTACAGCAGGACTGTGGGATCCACTGGCCAGCTCCTGCTGCCTTGACACACGTTTCAGGAAATGTGAATAATTCTCAAGCCAATACTCTGGTTTAGTTGAAGCGGTGTGGGGATTTTGTTGGGTTAAAAAAAAAAAAACAACAAACACAACCAAAAAAACCAAACAACTGGACAACCCAAACATCAATCATTTGGGGGATGAGTAAGTTCATCTGTTCTTGTAATACCTCAGGGCTACTTCAGCTCAAGTTGTGCCATGGTGCCTCTGGGAGGGGAAAGTAGGGATGGTAGGGATGCTGCTGTTGGGGGTTTGGATCTTTTTCCTTCATTCACGCACATCTATCCATTTGGCCTTTGAAAAATCCAAGGCTCCTGGAGGCAGCTGTGTCTTTGCTGGCAGAGCATTGCTGGGCGCTTTGCTGTGTCGGGCAGGCAGACGTTGGCCGTCCTGCACCACCACCAGCCTCCTTGTGTCTGACCACAGACACGGCTACGTCTCAGGGGAATGAACTTCTCCTCTACTTCCCGAGAGAGAGCTGTTCCTGAACTCAGCAGCTGAGTCCCTTCTGCAAGCTAATGCCCTTCAGAGGTGAGTTCTGGCCTGGCCATGGTCTGGGAGCTCCCAGCAGGAGAGGCTGAGAAGCCATCACCTGGGCAGGGGTGGAAGAGCCTATTCCACAGCTATTAACTCTTTTTTGTTTTGTTTTTTTTTTTGGGGGGGACACTTGAGCTTATACCCACTGTAGGTTTGGCAGGCAAAATCAAGGTAAAAATAGAGCATCACTTTAGAGCTTTAACGATCCCTGGTCTTATCAACATTTCTTTAGTTTGATTACAGTTTGCTGTGTACCTGGGCCAGCTGGTTTAGTAATGAATTACAGTGCAGTGGGTGAGGTGCTGGTGTGTTTTTCTGCCTGACTGGAATTGATGAAGTGATCCCTTTGCATCGATCCTCACTGGGAAAGAGGATAAAATGCAGGTTTTATGAAATTGGACTTGAGACCAAATAATTGGAAGAAAATGCTTTAGAATCTGCAGCCTATAATTAAACATTTCCAAGAGGCAGTGAGATACAGAGAGCTCAGCAGAAGGAGGCATTTCGCTGGGAAGACTTCCCGTCTTTGCTTTGTTTCCTGCTGTGTGCTATTACAGCAAACAACTTCACAAGCTTCAGAAGCCAGCAGCTCTTGAGCAAGAATAGCATCTAACATCAGAGCTAAGTGGGAAACAATGAGGGACATCGGGCGCTTTTTTTTATTATTTATTTTAGCATGTAAACTAGGTACCTTAGCCCACGGAGAAATCCCCATCATGTTAAGTATTCTAGAGATTGTAGGATGGGAGTTCTCATCTTCTGAAGGATCCAGCAGTAGCCACCATAAAGGGCAAGTTCTCATTTAAAGCAGTGCCCTGATCTGCTGGTGCGATTCATACCTGCCAGGCTCTCCTCTTTTCTGCTGCATAAATCCTAACCGCCATTCCTTCTAGAGAGTTTATGGAATACGTTTTGTCTGATTAAAAAGATGAGTTTGAGATGTAGGACCAGCTAGGCTCCCGGCTACGTGTCTCGCTGGGTAGATGTGGGAGCTGCAGCTCTGTTGCTCTGCCTGCGTTCGCAGGGGAGCGGGCACAGCTTTGAACTGGTGGCAACGTGCAGAATTGTGCTGCAAAAAAAATCTTCCTCTGTAAAGGGGAAGGCTGGTTCTGGGTAGGCAAATAGGAAGTCAGAGTCTTTCTGCACCTTCACACAGTCCAATTCAGTTTTCCCTCTGCTCTTTTACTGGAACCTACCAGGGGTGTGTTTGGCGAACCTCACATTTTGAAGGAGATTCACCATACACCTTAATTCTGTCTTTTTTTAAATCTCTCTCTGTGAGTAGAGAGAAGTTTGGGGTGCAATCTATTCTTTTTCTGGCCAGCATTGAGCTACAAGCCCCTTGCAGCTCTGCGGCCCAGAGTGAGCTGTACCAGAGCAGGCGTGATTGTGTGCTGCTCCTCACAAGGTCTCGCTACTGCAGCTCTGAGGCCCTGAGCCCTCCCGGTGCGACTGCGTGATGCTGCTGCCTGGGTGGCTGCAGCAGCAGCAGCAGCACCGGCCCAGGGCTCTGGCTCCAGCACCTCACAGTGCCTGACTTTGAGGGTGCCTGAGGAAACCCTTTGCTGCATGCTTCTTTCTTCAACATCAGCCAGTGTTAGGAATGAGAGACAAAATGGAAACTTTTTCCCTTTGCTTTTAATTCATAGCTCCTGTCTGGAGCAAAGTCACAGAAAGCAGTTGAAGAACCAACTTTTTGTCCTTTGTCTGAACCCGAAAACTTATGCAAATTCATTAGTGAAGACAAACATTAAGAGGTGATCGGAGAGCCTATAGTGTTTAGTAGGAAACATATGCAACATGGAAATTGGATGTAAATCTCTTGCTGTTCCTTTGCAAATCTATTATACATGAGCCCATCAGAGCAGCATATTAATAAAACAGGAGGCTAAAGCACTCGGCACTCCCATCTCTTTAGTGGAACATCAGAGGAGAGCCTGTCTGCTCTGGTCTTTGAAGTCTGGAACTTGCATCTGCCCAGCTGCTTGGGTGACACGGTCAGGATGCTGAGGGGAATCTCGCCACTGAAGGGAGATTTCTCCATAGCACGGGGGTTTCTACATGAGTAGAATCCTCCTCCTCCAGGACACGACCATTGTTTGTTCCTGCTCAGCCTTGTTGCCAGCTGAGTTCTGTAAGCAATACACAAAGAAGGCCAAAGACGGCTTTAAAGCGACCTCAGACATCTCGTGCTGAGGTGCAGATTGCATCTATTCCTTGAAAGCTCTCACCACCAGGACCCCTCTGTCCCAGTCTTTTGTTATGCATGGGCACTGCCAACCGCAACCACAAGTCCCTTTGCTGAATGGTGAAAAGTAAGTTACACTGAATTTTCTAAACATCTAGGGTTTGCTTCTCCATCAGGACAAATAAAGTGGCTCTTTGGACCTCCCCTGTAGTCATGCTTGTGTTGCTGAGGGCTCTTGTGCACGTGGTTATGCCTTTTGCTCTTCTGGGTGAGCAGAGGCAGCAAGGGGATGATGCTGCTGCGTAACACGGGCTTCCCACAAAGTCCAACCTTAGTGCAAAATGGGAGTAGCTGTAGTACAGTGAGAGTTTGGACAGTGTGGCTGTGAGTGTTCATGGCTGCTGGCTCTTCAAGGTAGAGGTTATATGGTTAATTTATTAAAAATGCACTAGCAAGCTCCAGAGACAGGCAGGGGGAGGCTGGTGCAGTGTTAAGAGAGGGGCTACAGGACAAATGAGAAGAACAAGCTGGTTGCCACATGTGCCCAGGGCTGCAGAGCAGCTCTGGCTCACTAGGAGCTGTCTGGGTGGCAATGTACCGGTGTCTGAACCATGGGAAACCTCAGAGACAGAGCCAATATTGAGACAAGCTCTGGCTTATAGGGGCTGGGCTTTGTGCTGTGGGCAGTGGCAGATCTGGAAGAACTAATTACCATTCTTTTGCTCATTTTCTGAGATGCACATGAGGATAACAGATGTGTTTTTCATGAGTTCATGAACATTTCATCTGCATTCTTCTCTGGCTTTGAGTACCTGGGGGGTTTCCTTTTTTTTTTTTTTTTTTTTTTTTCCTCTAGAACCCTGCAGCTTGTATCTTTAAGAAAGGAAAAAGAGGAATGTATCAGAATATTGTCTGTGAAAACAAAAGGCAGACCAAAGCTTTACTGTGTCACACCAGAGCCAAAGGGGTTTGGACTGCAGAGGTGGCTGAACAGTCTCTTCATCCTCTTGCCTCACCGACATGGGTGGAACTGTTTCCTAAATATGAGCACAGCAAGTCAAAGAGCTGAATCTGTTTCACTGCAGCATTTGCTGATGAGTTATTACCCCGTGGGCTCTGTCGGGAGAGCTGCCCATGGGCGAGCGGAGCTCTGGACCTCCTGGGCTGCTGTGGCTGTGCTGGTGGCTCAGCTCCATTCCGGTGGGGAGCGACCTGCTTCTGCCCTGGAGGGAATCTCCGCGGCAGGACGTGCTCCGGGCTGGGCCATTAGGTCCGATTGTTGCTGAATCACGCTGTGGGCTGCCAACATTGCAGAGAATTTACAACTATCTTTTCCTATTGTAGCCATGGATGAAAGTGGAAGTGCAAGTGCTGTGTCTGATACAGGTTCTGGGGCTATGAAGACTCATTTTTTGATCCCTGCCTCCCATGTGCACCCTTTGTGAGTGGTGCTTTGCTGGGAAAGGGAAGGAGTCATCCTTGGGAAGCTGCAGGACTGGGTCACTTCCAGTAAGTCCTACCCTGAGCTGAAGTCTGGACAGCTTGAGTGTATTGCTACAGAGAGCTGTGTAAGACAACTAATTCATCTCAGACTTGGCAAGTCTCTCCAGGCTGAGCTGGGTTGGAAGCTGCTTTGCCGTTTGTTCCCCAAGGATGTCAGAGACGTGCAGCCAGAGGAAGGTGTTAGGATTCAGATGAATGAAGTTGTTGTGCAACTAATCTTCAGTATGGATCAGTAGCCTTGATCGACTGGTGTGTCATTAACGCAGAAATAAACTCTGGTGGTGGCCCAAGGTGAGGTTTATACACAGCCAACAGCCTTCCAGTGGGGATGGATGGAAAAACTCCTCCTGGGAAAAGACTAAAGCCAATGTTTCTGGTAACGGCTGGATTTTCAAGCCTTGGTTTAAGAAACTTTAAAAAGGATTTGTTTCCTGGGAGCAGCCCACGTTTAGGCTTTCTGAATGGAGACCAGATATTGTTATTCATTCTCAAAGTCTGTGGTTTTGATCAATAATTCTGGGTTTTGAGCAGATTTGGAATTTGGTCTCTCATACTTGATTATGCATCGTACTATTGAACTTCAGCGGCAGGGCCAACAAGGAGCAGCAGTTCCCAGTGGCTATTCCCATCCCATCCTTACGCTGGGCAGGCAAAGAGGATTTTTTCCTCCTTCCCTGGGGCCCAGCTGGCTGGAGACTTCCCACAGTAGCTGTGCTTCCTGAGGAGCTCGGTGCCGCTTGTCTCTGCAGCACAATGCTGATCTGTCTGGACCTTTCTCTGCTCTGACTCGTGCTGGTTTCCTCTGCTTTTTGCTTATATGGATTTATTTGCAACCCACTGCACCCAAATGCCAGCTTATCTACTTGCTCTTGCAGTGTGAAGTTAAATCAGTAGTTTGGTTGTTTTCTTTTTTCTCATTTAGACAGAAGAAACAAGTTCAGCTTTGACCATGCATGTTAACATTTTAATTTTTTTTCTCATGCCAAGAAATACAAAGAAAGTATATAAGATATACCATATCATCCTGCAGAAAAAAAAAAAAAAAAGAAACATTTATCAGCAAAGAGAAGCGCCCAGCTGCAATTCCTGATGGGTTCATGCTGCGTGTGAAACACGGCTCTTGCAGTTTGGCCCCAAAACAGGAGGAGCCGGTGCATGGATGGGGGTGGAGGCAGTGGGGAGGACAGACCCTGCGCTTCCACGCAAAGGATCGTGTCCTGGGCACCATCTAGCAAAGGGCACCTGCTCTGAAGTGGTGTCAGGGTTGCCTTGGTGAATCCTGCACACGTTCCCTTTCTGATGTTTCTTATCCTGGATGGGTATTTATAAGTTTGAATTTAGCTCCTACTGGTGTCAGCAAATGCTTTACAAATATTCCCACTTTGAAAAGGCTGCTTTCCCCCACCACCCCCTTGGCTTGTGCCCAAGCATGGGAGTCCAAACTGAACTGTCTTTGCCAAAATTAAAGGATGTATACTGAAAGAAAATCGACCTTAAATCTGAAATTATTTCAGCTTGACAGTGCAGCCTTGGCTGTGGTTCTGTGATAAGTAACAGAGATAGGGCATGGCTGGGGGTATCAGGAAAAAAGACGTGACAATCAGTCGTGGGACCAGCCCAGTGCGTGCATTTCTGCAGCCTCTCCCTGGACTCAGACTGAATGGAAAGAGAGTTTTAATTCTATATAAAAGGCAGGATCTGCTTCCCTTGTCTACATGGAGAAGTCTGCATTTTGGAAGATCAACTCCTGCAGTGGTACATGCTGGAGTGAGTCTGCAGCCAGCCCTGGCCCCAGCCTTGGAGCAGGAGGTTCCCTGCCCCTCAATAACCCCTTTCGGTGCAGCCCAGTGATGATATCTCATTGCTAACAAGACTTGTCCTGGACTAAAGGAAAGGCAGAGGGTGGGAGGGAAGAGCTTGAGAGACTTGCGCATTGCTCTAGGGGTAGAAATGCTGAGGGGAAAGCATGTTAAGCTGGCAAAGTTCAGGAGGGAGGGGTAAATTGGAATGGAGTGAAATACCAACCAGAAAAAGCAAACCCATCATTAACAGAGCAAACTCTGAAATCAAATCTTTTGTCTCCTGCTTGCCTCCCTTTATACTCAAATCCCTTTGGTCTCCTCTGCAGGCACCTGGGTGGGCACCAGAGTGTTGCTGTCACCCACTGAACTCATGCTAGGCCTTTTCTGACCATTGATTGCCCATCCTACAAGAAGTTGGTATGAAACCAATCTACCTCATCTGCTCAGCAGCAGCAAATGGCTTGTTCGGTTTAAGCCTTCAATCTATCATTGCTGGGCCCAGCAAGGGCTCTTCTGCCCCATGGAGCCCAGCTCTCCCCCAGACCCTGGGGAGAGGAGCCCAAGGACACCAACACCAAAGAGGTGCCATCAGCCACACGCTTTGCTCAGAGACTCTTCCCAAGCTGTGCAAACCATGTATTTATATCCCACCAGGACCTCACACTTGTCGATCGTAACTCCTACTTCAACTTACATTTAGAGACGTTTCCCACCTTCTCCATCTCTTCAGCAAGCTATCCTCCTACCAGCTCCACTGCGCTGTCAGGTAAGGCTGGGTTGCCACAACATCGCTTGCATCTCTCGCCTCTCTCCTATTGCCTGCTTCACTAGGGGGTAGAAGTTGGCCAGATCCTGAGGATTTGATGGCTATTATGGTTGCACACAGAGAAAACTCGATTCTGATGTGCGTGTTTAGAGGAAGCTGCAGCAGGTGGCAAAGAGCTGTGACATAAGTGATAGGGCTGGTTTGTTGGGATGGAGAGGGGAAGTCTTTTCATGACGTAGTTTTTTTGATCGCCTTCCTGTGTGCTAAAAACAAAATTAAGAAGCAGAGCAGTTGTGCCTGGAGGTGGAAACAGAGATGTTTGTGCTTAGGTGAGCACTAAATCAGCAAACAATCACGAGGGATGCTGTTGTTCCCCAGCTGTAGACAAAAGGAAGAGCTGTGCCTGCTGGTGGCCTCAGGATGAAGTTCTGCCATGATTTTCCTCCTTGTAACACAATTGCATGTGAGCTGTGTGTCAAGGGTTGGGGGCTCAGCAACTTCTTCCTTTATGAATACAAACTACTGTACCTAAGAAGCCCAACAGGCAGCTGAGCTGGGATAATACAGTGTGTGACATGGATCTAGTGGCAAAACCTTTGCAAAATAGGCTGTAAAATGTATGGGGAAGCTGGGGGAGAGCAGCGAGAAGAGAATTCCCAGATAACCCTGGGGATGGGTTTATTTTATTTCTCTAGCACTAGAAAGCCAGGTTACAAAGAGAGACAGTATTTTGTCAGGAGTAACTGTAGGGGCTTTGCCCTCCATTTAAATGCAGGAGAAGGACAAAAAGAACTGCATTCAAGAGCGTAGCGCAGTGCAATTGTATCTAATCAGAAGGAAGATTAAAAATGAAATTAAGGACCTTAGTTTTTCTTTTTTATTATACTTAATAGTGAGATAAGAAGCAATCACTGCAGCAGCCTGATGATACAGGCTAAGACAAGAGGCACAAGCCATGTTTGGGTGCATGCAACAAATCATCACTGTGGATTTTTTTTTTAGTGGGGGGCAGAGCTTCTACCTCTCCTGCATTCAGATGAGTTCTGAAGCCTCTACTGCCCTGTGCTTCACCAGCCTGGGACTTTTCCTGGGAAGGACCATTGCAGAAGCCTCGCAAACCCCCTCGCTCCTACAGCTGTAGGTATCCCAGTCCGTTTTGAAATGTAGTGTGTGTTTGCCTAGATGCCTTTGGCAAAACCAGTTCCAAAGGAAATACATATCCATGCGTGGCTCTGTTAAGGAGGAGAAAGAAAAACGGGTTTCTTTTTGGAGCTGTAACATGCGTGTGACTGAGCAACTTTGCAACTTTGCCATCCGTGCAATTAGAGCAGCATAATGCTAACCCACCTCGTGGGGGGTGGCAAGGTTTAATCCTTTAAATGTGGTAAAGCACTTTAGATGAAAGGCCTTATATAATCATAAAAGAGCATTTAAATTCCTACTTAATAAATACTTGGCGCTCTCTGGCACTACACCTCATTGCAGCAGTTTTCCCTGAACGTTGACTCTTCCTGCCCAAGGAGGAGCTTGCTCAGCTCTTACCATAAGCTGAATTTCAGCTGCTCTGAGAGCAACGGGCAGAATTTGCACAGACAGGCAGCACTGCCCTTATGTATCTCGGAAAGAATGATGTGCATTTCCCAGAAAGCAGCTTTAGGGTTCAAGTTTGAAAGAAGAAAATGTTTGGGGCATTGGTGGGATTCTATCAACCATAAGATGAGAGTCTGAATCTCCAAGGGAGGGTTTCTGAAGAGCTTGGGAAGAAGAGATCTGGTGCCAAGGGGCACCCTGGCAGTGGCTGGAGGTGGGGAGCTCACAACCAGCAGCACTTGGTGGTCCCTGTTTGCTGAAGCTGACAAAAAAATGAATTTAAAAAGAAAGATTGCAAATTTGGTGCATTTTAGAAGCCAAGAGTTTGTATTAAAGCACTGGCAAAGGGGTTGGTGGGAATGGAGCCCAGGAAACTGCTGGAGTGATGTGCTATTGCAGTGAGTCCCCAGAATCCCTTCTGATGTAGAGAAAAATGTTGACTGTGTCTAGGGCATGTGGCTCTCTCTGGATTCAAATAATGCCTAGCAAAAGAAAACACTTTAAAGAGGAGCAATCAAACAGGTGGCAAGAGAATTTTCACAGCAATGCCCCTGGCTTTGCACATTAGTTCCTTCAGAGTAACAGCTACGGGGTTTTACAGTGCACCCCCCCCCCCCCGTGCCAACCCCACGTGCCCACGCGTGCCCACCCGCCTACTCCAGCAGAGAAGTTAGTGCCAAGCAGTTATCGTGTGAAGTCTCTCATGGTGTGCAGTAGATTCTCCATGTAGACAAGCCCTCAGAAGCATTAGACTTGATCTAAGGTTTGGGGTTCTTTTTTCAGGAGGTTGGTGGTAGGGAGCACAAGTGCCCTGAAACACCTTATTTCTCAGTGCGGTCCGTATGTCTGAGTCCCAGGCTGTCAGCTGGAGACAACAGAAAGATTGGGGAGTGCAGATCTTGGCCATGTACTTGTGCCAGCGAAGTTCTGATAAAAGAGAGAGGCTCAGCTAATATGGAGCCAATGGATATGGCCAGAAGCCATCTACAGAGCCTGAATAAAATAACAGGCGATGAAACTTTGCATAGTCTGGGTGGTTGGCTAGAGGAACAACCGCGGCAAGGACAGTGTGAGGAAGAGAGTATGGAGGCTGGAGGGAGCGTGGCAAGATCAGATCCCGTGGGAAATGGCCAAGGAGCCACGTGGTGTGGAAGACATGGCAGGGTGCAGGGTACATATAGGCAGCTTGGAAGGAGCAAAGTCTATTTTCTTGTTACATTAAATATAAAACATTAAAAAATAATACTACTCGTGGAACTGACCCCAGCCAGCTCTGGGGATGCTGGAGATTTTCAGAGATGCAGAAGAAACATGTGAGGGGTGCAGGGACAGGAGCAAGGATCTCAAACTCCTCTGTGCCTCTGAAAGTCTCCTGGAAGGCCCTAAGCTGAAGGCCCAGCAGGTCAGGGATTAGGAGCACTGACAGTGGCGGGGGCTGGATCACACTGAAGCTTTTGTGTGATGGATGTGATGTGATGGAAATGTGGAAGTGGGTAGAACGGGCTCTCCATGCCTTGGTACTGCTGCTACAGATTAACCAGGCTCTTTTCTCAGCTCCACGAGTATTAACCTCACTTTGGGTGCACAGAGAGAGAAACATGTGGGTTCACAGGGCAAGCATTGGTTTTCCTTCCATTAAAAACCCCACCGTGGGATCGAGGTGAGGAGGAGCCTGGCATTCTCATGCAGCAATATCCTGCTCTGCCAGCTCGGAGATCTTTCCTAAGTGATAAAAGAGTTTGTAGGAACAGACATGGAGAACATTCCCAAAGGCATGCAAATGGTCATTGTCTCTTTTTTTTTTTTTCTTTTTTTTCTTTTTTTTTTAATCATCAAAAATACAAAAGCACCCACCACTTCCTCCGGCTTTTGTGGCTGCGCTGTGTTCAGAGCAGAGCCGTGGTCCTGCTGCAACTCTGCTCTCCCTTCTCCTCCGTGGAACAGCTTTCAGCTCCTGATGGCAGTTTGAGCTTTGTTTTTTTGTTTGTTTTGTGGTTTTTGTTGTTGTTTTTAATTTTTTGTTGTTGTTGTAGAGACAGAGAATTTGATGATTTAAAAACCAACAACCCCCCAAAAATTCAGTGACTTGTGCCAAAATTCTTAGGAGGACTCCTCAAAATGTCCTGTTCTCACTTTTTTTTTTTTTTTCTTTTAAAATAAGCTTCATTCTTGAAACTCTCTCCTCCTCTTTTACTTTAGTTGTCTCCCCACTCCGTGAGTTTTGCTGGAGGGGAATGAGGTAGTGGATTTCCCCCTTCTCCTCTCCGCTCGGCGTCCGACACTCACTCCCATTCCTTCTTGTGATGTTTTTTATCCCATCACTGGTACAAACTTGTTTCCAAGAGGCGGTGAAGTAGAAGCATGCGTTCCTTCAGACGGCGCTCCAGAGCAGGCTGTCTAGGGCTGCCCACCTACACTGTGACAATTTTTGTTGCAAGGCTGAAAGTAAAAACCCCAAAAGGAAAGTTGTCTTCCTCCTCTTCGAGGTATTTGCATGCTAACATGTCTTCTAGGAACCTGTAAAATAAAGAGGGTCTCAGGGAAGCTTCCAGTAGTCACAGATGTTTCCCTTGTGCTCTTGTTCTGGGCTTCCTGTGTTTCTGAGGTTCCCATTTCCCTGAGCTGCCTGCTGGTCACGCTGGTTTTGGCAGGTGGGTTTGTGTTTGAGAAGTTCCCCAAATGTTTTGGGATTGCATTCATGGGCAGGCTGATTTGTGTCCTGAAACCCTTCAGTTTTTAGCACACGACACCCTTCTAAACCCACTACAGCCTTTTCCAGGGCAAGACCTTTCACCAGGGGGACCTTATATGGTCACCAGTGCACAGGGAGGACTTTCTATTCTGGTCATTCATGTGTTGCTACTGCGAGGAGCCTGTTCTCCAAGGTGTGTGTGTGCGCAGATGGTGGTGGTCAACCAGCCAGGACTGCAGAGATACCTGGTGCCCTACTACTGAAGTTGGGGTGGGTCTGAAGAACTGTCTGCCTGAGGGTGGTGGTGACGGATGGTGGGCAGGTGTATCCTATAAACTGGGCTTGGACAGGAGCTGTTTGAGGTTCCTGCTCTAGCTGGGCTGAGGAAAAGAGAAGGAGATGTTACCTCTGACGCTGAGTGAAATGTAGAGCACAATGATGATGGTCCCCAGGACAATGGAGACGATGCTGAGCAGCCTGGCCATGCGGCCGAGTCGCCGGGCTCCGTCCATGTCCCCTTGCTGCCCGCTGTTCCTCGACTGGGGGGAAACACAGAAAGAGGCTCTTGAGAATGGCCATGGCTCTGGGGTGACTCTCTGGCTGTAGTCCCCAAATTGGAGCCACTGGATCTGCCAGCCTGGGCTCTCACAGGGTGGCACATGAATCCCCTCTGAGAGTCTATGGCTTTGTGGTCCTGCTAAACTGACGTGCCCAGAGAAGCCCACCTGGGATGCTGTTCTGCTCGCCCAGGGTAGGAGGTGGACTGCCTCAAGCCTGCCTTTTGCTGGAGTGACTAAAGAGCCCCTGCGTGGGACAGGAGACACAACACAGCCCCAGCCAGCAGCAGCCCCTCTTGGACTCTTTCATGGAAACCCCTGAAATTCTTGACTTCAGTGCCCAGAGCAGCTCAGAGCGACTTCTCCAGGGACTGTGCAGGGGGACTGCATCTCCCGGGGGTGCCACTGCCCTCCTTCTGCAGCTTGCGGACAGGAAACGCATCCTGCCTCCCTTGTCATCTGCAAATGGGTGTGTGGAGAAGCGTTGTGTGTTGTATGTGTAACTATCACCGCCAGACTGAAAAAACTCAAGCCCTGACATTTCCAAAGCAGCGTGTGGCCTTTTTGCTGGCCATAGACTGTGTGTGAGAGGAACAGGCTTTGATAAAGCAGGCAGTAACTGTTAGCTTTCATCTTGTAATGGGATGTGTTTTGGTGCTTCTACCTTACCCTGAATTTCTGCATCAAGGTAGATGGGTTGTGTTCGCAGTCTCTGTTTTTTACATGCAGTCCTCCTACAGTGAATTCCTGCTCTTGTGTGTGCTGTAGGGAGGGAAGGAATAGTCCACAGAGCTTCTCTATTCTGCTTCTAGTTTCACTGTGATTTTCCCTGCTGCTCTATTGATTGCTTCAGGCAGCTCAGGGAAAGCTTTTCCTTGGCTCTGTAACTAAAAGAAAGGGCTCCCTGGCTGTGGCAGGGCTGAGGAAGGCACTAGTAGGTGCCTGGAAATTATTGGGTGTGGACTCATTAAGGGATGAAGGGAGATCCTCAAGAGCTGGAGCTAGAACATGACTTGCCTGCCACTGATGTTGGTGGGCACTGGCATCGTAACGGGAGGCTCTCGGTGGGATAAATTGCAGCGGCCCTTGTCCTTGGGAACAAGTAGCAACCCAGGGTGGACAGAGAATGCAGCTTGGAGGTTGCCTTGGAAACTTTGCTTTTCACTGCATGGTTAGGGCTGGACTCATGGGCTCAGCAGAGATCCAGACCCTGGCAGCATCTCTGGGGGGGTGGTTAGTGAAGCTTCTCCAGGGACCACTCTGCTGGGGCCACCACTGCAAGGGGCTGGATGGGTTGAGCAGGATTTGAGCTCACACACAGAGGGTAAGGCATTACTGTGGAGAGAAGAGCCCAAAGTGCTCCCCAGCCTGCCGGAGCCAGTGTGCTGGGCTTCCTGCACTTGGCTGAGGGAGGACCTAGCACTTAGCAGAAGGGCGGCTGTGCACTACCCCGGTGAGGTTATTATGGTGAAATTACTCACTGTGTGTCAGCATTCGCTGCGTGTGCGGTGGAGAGGCTGGAGCCCCTTCATCAGCAAAATGCAAGCTCCCTGCTCGGGAAGAGGCAGGCGGTCTGTGACTAGCATGGCTCTTCAGACCAAAAAGCCTTCCTGAATGTATGCAGCACCCTTCTGCTTCCACTGAAACCCATCACGATGGGGTTTTGGAGGGAGAGAAATTAGATAACGAGTTTTAAGGTCCATCAGTAATGTTTTCACCTGGTTGGGAAGGCTTGGGGTGGGTGACAGGCTGGCAGTAGCAGGGACCCCAGGACATGGGTCTGTCACCCTGATCCAGTGGAGGAGTTGGGCAAAACTCCCCTTTACCTCACTGGGGATGGGGTTTTAAAATACTTTAACTGCCTTGAAGCAGTTACTTTTTATTCAGAGCTTCTTTTAAGTATTTAACATTTTTCTGTGGGTTAAAGTCTTCTTCCTGTGCCCTGTCCATCTCCAGCAACGTGGCCTCAGCCGAGCTGGGTCTTAGGAGAAGGAGGAGATGTGGGGCAGGCTGCGGGGACGGCAGTTCCCTGCACCCCATACCCTGTGCCATCTCCTCCTTTGGAGCAGAGCTGCTAAAAGTGGGGAAAATACGAGTCGAAAAAAAAAACCAAAACCTGGTTAAAAAGGGTTAAAGGTGGAAGTGTATGAAAATGATCCCCTTTCCTTTTGAAAAATTCACATCTTGGAAATAACAACTGCACTGGAAAGGGTGTCCTGCCAAATGGTTCTAAAAAAAATAAAGAAAATTAAGAGTCAGGAGGCCTAGCACAGCTCCAGCACTAACCGTGAAACACCACTGAGAATTCCAACGAACAAATACTGCCCAGTCTCCCGTTCACCCTGTTTTAATACCACTACCCTCTCAGCAGCACCATGACCAAAAGGTCCTCATCCCCAGCCTGGGCTGTGCGCCGGCCGCTGCTCAGTAGTGCTCAGGTAGGTAAAATGCAGCTTTGAACGTTTCTGTGTACTGGTTTTAGTTTGTATCACCATGTGCATAACGTAAGGAGCATCGGACAGTTGCTTCCACTGCATCCCTGCAAACGTCCTGCTCCACTCACGTGCCACTCTGTAGAGCAATGTCCCCACCACTGACACCAAGAGAGCTCAAGACTTTCTTCCTCCTGGGCTCGGCAGCACGTTTGACAGACCATATCGAAAATCGATGGGATGCAGCCAAGAGCCTGTTTCCATTACAGAACAGGAGGTGACAAAATGAAGCTTCATGGGCTGTTGGCAAGAGATGAGGAGGACACAGTAGCCCAAGGATTGACAGGATCCCTGCCCTGCTCACCGACAGCTTCCCACATTTGGGATTTTTCTTCTGGCTCTGATTTTTGTAACAAGTGTAATATTTCTGCGGAGTGTGGGTTAGATTGCAGTGAAATAGGCAGGATTAGCTGTCTTCTTGGGAAAATATATTTATCACTACAGCTTCTGGAAGTGTTTACCGCTCATTTATCCTGAACAATTATGAAAATACATCAGCATTGGCACGGGGTGTTTAGCAAGCATTTGTTACTGTACATATATTATTCATTGGTGTGGAACAGTTTGATTATAGCTCTCTAGTATCACTAATCCTGTGTTTTGCTTTCCACATAAAAACATTAGCATCTTGTTTATTAATTGAGGCAGAATATCTCAGAAAGGCTTGAGGGCTATGGGGGAGTGAGTCACTGTGTGTGCCAAGGGACTCCGTCTTACAGCGGAGTATCAGAAAATCGGAAAGAACCTGGAAGGGTGGGATGTACCACAGCACCCACAGGGCCAGGTGAGTCTGGGTGATTCAAAAGAGTTATTAATCTTACCTGTTCCCAAACTGTTATCTGTCCAAGTTACTGCTCAGAAGGGTTTTTTCCCCTAGTAGATCACCTAAGCTGTCTTGTTGCAAATGAGGGCAATTACTTTTCTGTGCTAGTCCCAGGACCGGGGAAGATGAATTGTCACCTTCTGTTCCTTGAAATCTTGCCCAATTTATGAACTGGTTTTGGATGCACTCTGCTGCCTTCCACCAGTTACTCAGAATAAATCATTAATCCTCGACACTTGTATTAGCTTGAAGGAAGTATTCTGAGAGAGGTATAAGTCAACATCAGACTTGGATAGATGACTATGCCATTTGAAATGAGTAAGGACGGTTTGACTTCTTCCACATCTTTCAGGAATGACAGTACTTATTTTGGACACCAAGTGCTGTGTGGAATTGCCCTCAGTGTTACTATATGCTGGTGCTGGCTGGATTTATCTTCCTTTCTCACTTCATTTGTTCAGAGTTTTCTACACTGGTAAGTGACGTTTCTGCTTCTTCCCCCAGTGGGGCTTCACTTTGGTAGGAAGGGGAAGGGATTTGATAACAACAAATACAGCTCAGGGTGTGGGGGGGATGACCTGACCCTGCCCTGCACTCCTCCGAGATAGGTCCCACAGGGCTGTGCTGCTCTTGTGTCCATCAGCCCCACTCTCCAGCTTGGGGAGAAACCCAGACCCCTTGGTGCAGCCAGGTCCTTGCTTGGTCAAGAAAATATATCCAGGGGGCAGTGGAGGAGCCTCCAAGTAACTCATTTCCATAAGACCAGTGTTACCAGGAACAGGCTGGGGGCTACAGCAGATGTTTTTCCCATCGTTGGTCATAGGTCCTGCTGGGATCTGAAAGCAGCTTTTGAAAAATGATTTATGATACACTAAACCCAAAAGCACTCATTTACTTTCCTCTCTGGTTCCTCCTTATTACCCAGAAAAAAAAAAAAAAAAAAAAAAAAAAGCTTTCATGTGCAAAAAGCATTGACTTAGGAAAGAAAAATAAAATTGCAGAGCTAAAGGAATGTCAGCACATTGTGAAAAGCCCCCCACCCCCCCAGGCACCGGGAATCACAACAACCTGCTTCCTGCTCCTGCTTCTGATCAGGCACTCCTGGGTTTTATTCTGCAGGGAGACCTAAGCCTGTGGGAGCCTTGGGGGTCACTGGGAACTAAATTTCTCCCTGTTGTAAGCAGGTGAAACATCAGCTGATGAGCCAAGAGCTGTTCCTGCTGGCAGGAGGACCCAGCCAGATGTTTCCTGGCTCCGCAGGGTCAGCACAGAGCAAGGATCA
Organism: Ceryle rudis; assembly: GCA_033439905.1. NCBI lineage: Eukaryota > Metazoa > Chordata > Aves > Coraciiformes > Cerylidae > Ceryle > Ceryle rudis. Next base: position 2,013 of record JAAGNO010000650.1, on the reverse strand, counting down.
CTCCTTGCCTTGCTCTGCTGGTGCCAAGCAAGGGGCCCTGGCTGGCAGGTGCGCGTGTGTGTGCAGAGGGGAGCTGATGGCACAGGCATGGCCAGGACTAGAAAGGGCAGTAGCCAATTGAGTGTCCCACAGGACAGGCTGTGCAGGGGTGACTGTGAAGGAGCCAGAAGATGGGCACCACCTGCTAACATGCTGTGTGTGCTAGAAACCTTGTCCTGGGGAATAAGCTCATGCAAGTGTGCCTTCTGTCTTGGTGGACCCAGAGGACTGGGGTCTGGCATCCCCTTCCCCAGCTCTGGCCAATGCTTTCAAGGGCCTTGGAAGCAGAGGGCAGCCAAATAATCTTACTGCCTTGTTGGTTTTGCCTCTTTTTGGGTTTAACACAGTAAATACACAGCAGTACCTCACTGTCTTGCAGTATTAAATGACTCCTGCTCTTTTTTCACTGTTTACTCTTCTACTCCATGGGTCTGATGTGGCCCAAGGCACATCCCCCCATGCTGGAGGCTCTAACGCCTGCAAGGGAGAGTGTGAGAATCTATTTTGCATGAAGGCTAATGTGGTTGGAAAATCCCCGTGAGAGCCCTTGTTTATTACCATGGATATGCAATACCCAGCTGCTTTCCCTCTCATTGCAGTGCAAAGCCAAACAAGGCTGGCTGGCTTCCCTGTATGCTGCCTAAACAGGCTCTCCACACAACTGTACTACGCAGATGACAGCTGGCACTGGCAGAAATGATGATTCCTCCTCAAAATGGAAACTGGCCTCTCTAGAGGGCTTTCTATGGTGACTGCCAGTGTCTGTCTTCAAGTTGGTAGTGTTTTTTGGGGAAGTGATGGCGGCAGGTGCCCTTTGGCACATTTCTGTGTGGTAAGATGCTAATTCCTTTCCCTGAGCTGATTGTCAAAGAAAAGATTTGTCGTAAATCAACAGTAGAAAAGATGCCCGGGGATTGTACAGTAGTGTGGTGCCCTGATGGGTAAGGGGGTGGCTGTACTTGCAGGGCTGTGCTGCCTGAGCCACCTGTATTGAGCTGGGTGGGAGGTGGCTGGCTCTGATGTCGGTCTATTTGCTGAGGTGTGGGGGATGTTTAATGGAGAAATTTGCTTCTCTGGGGTAACTAACAGAGGTGCAGCCTGTCCCTTTGAAGTGTCCGAAGACTCAGCCCCCAGAAAGGATCTCCCCAGTGCTGCAGGGCTGCTAGGAGGGACACCCCTTGTGCTTGCTGCTCCTCGCAGCTCCTACCCGGGAAAGCCCGGCGAGTCGCTCCAGACCGCTGCCTGGCAGCAGAAACCGCGCTTCCCAGAACCACCCTGCCCTGGCTGCGCCCGCGTCCCACCCTCAAATCCCGGCTCTTTCCTCTCCGTCTCCATCTCATCCCGCCACACCCCCGCGAGTTGTCCCGGGCTCGGCCGCCCGCTCCCTGCCCGCCTCCGCCCACCCCGATCAAAGCGTCCCGCGGGAGCCGGAGCAGCGGCACAGCCCGGCCGAGCTCCCGGCTGAGCTGGGCAGGCTCCGCCAGACCCGATCCCCGCCTCGCCCCCTCGGTCCCGGCCGCGATCCCCGGTCCCCGCCGGTGCAGCACCGCGGACAGCTCCAGGGCGCCCGTCGGGGGCGGTAACGGCGGCGGCAGAACCGGGCGGGCCCCGGCGCACGGCGGGTCCCGCACTCACCATGATGGAGAAGACGAGGGCCACGATGTTGATGGGCCAGACGGGGCAGAAGCAGGAGAAGATGGCGAGCACCAGGTAGTCCCGCGGGCGGCCCCCCTGCTCCGGTGCCACCGTGCTGGTGGCCGTGGAGGAGGCTCTGCCCAAGCTGAGCCGGGATGGTGAGAGCGGAGCCACCTCCAGGTGCCCGACCGACACCGACTTGTAGGCGAGCCCGTGCCCGTTGCGCTCCGCCTCGCCCGGCAACGCCGCCGTGAAGGATTTGGAGCCGCGGAGGCCCTTCTCCTCCCGGCCTTCGGTCGCCGCCAGTAGCTTCTCGGTCTCCTGGAAGCGGGTGGGTAA
>JAAGNO010000649.1:0-31894 GCA_033439905.1 Ceryle rudis | reverse complement strand
AGAGTCCCCTTTGGCTATAACTGAGCAACTATGAACCAGGCAAAACCAAAGACAATTCAGTGAGACCATAAGGACAAACTTCAATTCCAGTAAAGTCTCTGTGTCTTTTGATAGGTACTTCCCCCCCCCCCCCCCCCCTCACCTTTTTTTTTTTTTTTTTTTTTTTTTAGCTATTCTTTAGTTGTTGCTTTTTGGTTTTATTTCTTTTTTTTTTCATTAAAAAATGTGACTGGTGAGGAACTTCCAGTGAAAGGAAGAGAGTTTGGAATTTAAACCAAAAACCACCAAAACCAGTTAATCTTATAAGGCCCCAAATATTTTTTAAAACTGGGAGTGTGAATGTTCTCTTCAGTTTGTGAATATCAAGAAATAACATAAAATTAAGTGAGCAGACATAACCACCGCTTTAAAAATTTTTTCACCCACAGGAATCGAGATCCACTTATAAATACATTTCTCATTGGATTGATTCCTGCTCAAAACCTGGTTTAATATAAAGTTTTAGAGATCCAGAGTGGAAAAAACCTCTCAGTCTAGTGTCACACGCCGGTCGTAGACCAGAGCGAGGTTTGGATCGTATTCTAGAGAACAGAATTAAGACTCAAAACAGAGTCAAGCACCAAGTGACTTTATTTGCCTGACAACAACTTCACAAAATGAAGAGAGAGAGAGAGAGAAAGGAAGGAAAGGAAAAAAAAAAAGGTCAGTTGCAAGCTACCACCACGGATGTGTGGCATCTCGTCAGTCCGATCCGTTTCCAGATCTGGTGGGAGAACGTTCCGTCTGATGTTGGTTGTTCCTGCTCTTTTATCGGGTTGTCCTGTTGAATATTCATCCCTAACTATTTTGCTTATCTGCACCCACCAGCTGGCAGTGGCATGCGTGCCCAACACTGTCTCTGAGGGGTCTGCAGTGGTCTTCAGAGGCCTCTGGACCCTTTGGTCTTCCAAGCCCTGGGTCTGGGCACATGCGAAGGGCTGAGGTTGCAGTTTTTAGAGTTAATTCTGGTTTTGAGCTCATAAGGAAACAGGAACTTCTAGCTTGTGATCCAGTCGTCGCCCAGTTTGTGGTTTGAAGCTTGCCCACACTGGTGCAGCAATGTTGAGGCATACAACGCAGTCTCTGTCACCATCTCGGACATCTAGCAGAGGTCATGGATGAATGCATGCCAATAATATAATACATAATGCAAACAGTAAATAAAGGAGCACAGATTAGAGAACATGAAGAGCTCTCTAAGCTGCACTTGCTGCCAAATGCAGTCAAATGTCATCTGCTTGCCTACGGAACAGCTAAACAGCTATGGAAAAAGTATTTTGCAACATGATTGATGCTTTTACAGATGAAAACTGGAAACCACTAGCTATTGCTTTCTACTTTTCATATGCTGTCACCAAGAAATAAGCTGACTGATGGCCAACATTATTTAAAACTATCAGGGAATGAGACATTACACTAAAAAGAAGATGACCACATGGGCCATCATCAGCTGGGCTAGCTGGATTCATCTGAGTTTCTCTACTACTGCACAATCTGTGTAAGGGGATTCACAGCCCTGACGTGATTTGCTATTGCCAGGCAACAAATACACCAAATGCCTTAGGACTGAGAGGAGAAAAAAAATTATTTGGAGAAGGTTCCTTAGCGTGTAAAATATACAGTAAGCAATCATTAACAAAGCTGTGCTCTGTATGTAGCAGATTAATGATTTAGATTTTGGTCTCAACATTATTAGCAGTAAAACTCACCTGAGACATTAGTTAAGTTTAAGCATAACTTTCAGTACCTAAGTAATTCTATTGACTGTACTGATATTATGCAGTTACTTATAAGTGCTGGTGCAGAATCCACTCTAAGGATTCTGCTCATTATAGAATATTTGAAATAGAAAATATATCATCATGGAGTTGTTTTCTTTATAGAATTTTCCAGAAAGAAGTAAGTGTTTAGACTGGGTTAATATTCAAATGAGAATTACTATGCACAGCCTTCCGTTTATTGAGATTGTATTTTAATTTGATTTTAATGACTGTAAAGCGCTCCAAGATGTTTGCAGGAATACTGCTATATAAACATAAGTGGCTAATTATATAACAAATTTTTAGCATGTCACTTTTGGTACAGAGGAAAAGGAGTTAGAGAAGGGTAGGTACGAGCAAACTACAATTCTTCAGTAGTAAAGTGACCATAAGGCAGAGCTAATGCTCTGTGCAACCCTGACTCCTTTCTCTTCCTAGCATTTGTACAATGGTTTTACTGTCTTTTGTGCTTTATCCTCCGCCTTAAGTTTACAGGCTGGAGCTGCAGAAATACTTCCTTATTGCATTTGAATTATTTTTAAAGAAAGTATCTGACATAGCCACTGCTGTTCTTGAAAGCAAGAAACTGTACTATTAGCACGTACTCCAAAAAGCATAGAAACCTATCGTGCAAGCTACTACGTATAGCTACTGCTCCTCATAGCTGATTCCCAATGTCACATAATCTGGACATCTATCTAGCAGTTGAAACTGTGAGATTACTATTTTGAGCGCATTAAATGAGTGTCTACCATAATAAATCTATTCCATGTATGGGAGTTAGCAGCTGCATTGGTATTTTTACCTGAAGAGAAGATAGTAGCGGTATGCTGGGCTCTGTTATACTTGAAGCAACAGCATTTTATTTAATATTACTTCATGTCACTACTGGGAAATGGCTAAAACAAGCAGGCTTTAGAAATTCACTTATTCATACTGTATCCTAAAATGAGTTTTAATTATAGACATCACCTGAATAACACAAGTGTGGAAATGGCTGTCACTATGAAGGACTTGTGGAGATTGTGACTGTGGTAACTTAACTTGGAAATATCATATGTCCTGGCATTGTTTTTCTTGCACTGACTCTGGTGATAATTACATGCTTGGAAGGATGCCAGGTGACAGTATGATGCTTCTTATTATTATTTGCACTCCAAATATAAACACCTGTCTTTCTACATTTCACATGAAACAAAGCCCATAGTTAACATGTATTTTGTTCTCTTTCTTATTTATGGCAAAATCTTTGTTAGTGGGACATCCAGAGGACAATTCCTCGAATGTAAAGTTCTGCAGCTCTTCAGAAGACCAGTGATAATTATCACTTTAATTCAATTTTTAGTGCTATATTAACAGGCGTATGACCTCATGTTGTATGATCTGCTGCTGCAGGTTGCTTTGACTTCAGCTAAGGCATCCTTACCTATACATTCATTAGGATCCTAGGTACTTCTTGCAATCGGAGGGAAAATATTCACCTTGATTCCTTTTTAGGGCTGGGTATACATATATGTGCCTAGAGAAATTCACTGTAGATACACGTAGACATACTTGTGTGTGTCCACACAGGTACAAGTCAGAACACAAGAATATATATAACTCATTTCTTATAATTTTTTCTTAGAGAAAAGACACTATCTATCGATAGCACCAACGTAGAATTCTAGTTGGTTTATTTATGTGATGTGAGAATTCACAAGCATCTTCTGACAGAGAATACTGGGTATGCAGGAGAGTGATGTATAACCCACAGTGTAACTGTGACTGGCTCCAGAACAAGAACATTCCCATCACAGTCTAATCCACATTACTGGATATTTTCAATCTACTCCAAATGATCTGGTCTGTATCCTTCCTGCCCCAAAACCCCCAGAAAATTGTATTTTACCTGTCTTACGTAGGAAAAATTGAGGCATAAGTAATTTCAAGATTTGCCTGTGCTCAGACCCTGATGCAGTGCCTGTAACATGAGGCAGGATGAATTGGAAGTTCCTGCCAACTTAACCCCTGACCGGAGTAATTAAATAACACTGGCTTCCTGTGAAGCTGAAACAGGACAGAGTGATGTATAATCCTATCTCTTGAACAGTACCTTTAGATCATATGGTGAGGCTTCAGCATGAACACTCCATATGCCTCCTAGCAAAAGCGTTTTTTCCCCTGAAGATTTATTCTGTAGCTCACTTACAAGTGTAGGAGCTAATTCTTGATTGTGTGTATATGTCATTCATGATTTGATTGACCTGCTCATTTTCTGTATCCCTACTGTTCCCCTCCCCTTCCTGGGAAATCCTTTTATATCCAAGCAGTCGTGTGTTGATTTTAGTTCTTAAGAAAGAGATCAAAACAAAACATCTATGCCCTGGGTTCAACGTTACTTTCCTGTCTTGTCTGTATATCACAAAAAAGCAAAAGTGGCGAGAGCTACAAACCAATGACACGAAGTAGAGCACATCATTCAATCAACTGAGGTAAGAGTAGCCACAGAATTAGCTTGAATCAAGTCACAGAATCAGCGGCATACAGCAGAGCATGATACACACTGACTTATACTTCAATATATCTTCAACTTAATTTAGGATTTATAGTTTTTCATATAGTTGTTACATATTTCTCCTCTATGTGTCGGAAGCTTTGTAAGAGGACAAAGGGCTGGAGCTGGATGCAAAAGGAAGGGATTCCACTCTTACTATTAGATATACAAGCCTGCACTATAATGAAAGTCAGTTACAATTGCCCTTACAATCCTCTTAGAGCGAGCACCAACAGTACCTCGCCCCCCTGTTACACGACTTACAGAGCACCAGTAATATTTTTCTATTTCTAGACGCTGTAAACCAGACAGACATATCAAAGGGTGTATCAATCGCAGTTTACGATTGCTCCCTGACTTCCTTGCATGTGAAAAGGAGACTGCTGAAGAACCAGCTTCAGCTTTTCTTTCTTCAGCTGGCCCGAGAGTGAGAATGAGTCTGAAAGGGAGCAGGACCGATTGCTATTTCTCCACTGCTGTGCAAGCTAGCAAGGCTTCTGAGGTGCGGAGGGGATGGTCAAACTTTTATGCAATGCTTTTATTGGAAGGCATTTAGTGAAAAACTGTTAATTGTTTTGTATTTCACTGGGCTGAGAGCTTTAAAAGTTGCTGAACATAGATTTAAACTCCCAAGTTCTCTCGAGTATCTATACACTAGGTTTGATCCTTTTAGTACATTTTGGTTTATAGAAGAGATTGTTTTGCCTTTACAACTAAGCTTTTTACTTGTGACTTGGTCATACAGGTTTGAGACTTATCCTGCTTCTCTGTGACCTCTCATGAGTGTGTTACAAGTTTTGGTACTTCTTTTAAAACCTTGCAATTTGCTTCAGGAGTAAATTGAAAGGAAAATACATATTTCTAGACCTTATGATTGTGGAGAAAAGCCTGAAAATGTGAACAGTGTGCAGTATAAAGGATTAGAAAATTATAGGAAACAGCTGGAAAATCCCAAAGGTTTTTATCTTATAATTTTCAAGCCAAACATCATTTTTAGCCTCGATGTTCACAGCATGATACATATTGTTGTGGTATTTATGTAACCATATGGATTTGCCAGTCTTTAACTTGGAACTACACTCTCAAACTTTTTCCTTACTTTAAAGACACTAAGAGTTTACTGGTGTTTCGAATTCTCGAGATGACAGAATTTAGATTTTAGTTCTCCCTTAAGGAATTCCAATAACTTACTAAGAGCAAAGCAAATTGAAAAAAAATCTGTAAATGTCAGTTTCTACCTTTTCACCATATCCACAGAAGAAACTGGCAGTTACATGAAGCTGTGCACTATCAAGCTAGCGGCACAATAATTCTCTGCAATAGATTTATCTCTCAGGGTGTAACATGTCCTCAGACTGAACAAAATGCTCTCTGCTTAGAATGATTGAACTGAGCTCTGTGTTCACAGTTTGGCTGGAAAGAAAAAAAAATCGTTTCTGAGATGAAAACTAAAAAAATATCTCTAACAGCAGCAACTGCATTATTTTCAAAGTTCCTTTAGAAAAAAGAACCTTTTCAGTTTTTTAACAGCAACGATACATGCAATGGTACAAGCTGATAAGAAAGACCAAAACCAAAACCCACAAAGGCAGACAAGCCATGCGGTAGTGTTACGATGGCAAAGAAGGAAAATACTGTACATTAGGGTAAAAATGCAGGTTTTGTAAATCGAGTGTCTAATTCAACAAAAATATTTCCTGACTCACTCTATTTGATTTGAATGTTAATGTAGAAAAAAAGCCTGAACAAATCCAGTTGATTTCTTCCCCTGAATGCTCTCAGGTCATGGCCTAACTCCTCTTCAGAATACCTTGGGCCTGAGAGACTGAGCATCAACCAACCCTACACAGCGCCAGAATTTCCATTTCAGTGCTGGATTCTGGATCATAGGATCCAGCCTTGGTGTTCTCTGATGTAATTCTTGGCCCCGTGGTGAAAGATTTTTTTTTTTGTAGATCAAACTCAAAATTCAGAAACAGATTTTGAATTAACATTTTGAAGATTTGAATATGAGAATTTCACAGCTGAAATTCTTAAGGGCATTGTGTCCACATACACAACTAAGACCAATGCTTATTTCAGTGAACTGTTCCATCCGTGACCATGTCCCATGTCCTCAGCTGCTCCAATAAAAAGAGTAAGAAGTCCTAACTACTTGGAGAATTGGTAATTTATATAATTCTACCTGTTTTATGGGGATTTGTGGTTTATTTTTTGTTAAAATGTATCTGCAACTCTGTGAAGTCCCCTTTTACATAGAAATTCCCATTTCTTTTATAAAACTTTAAATTAGCTTGGCCTCAGTCATAGCGCATGGCAATTAATTCCATGGACAAATTACATTGTAAACACCACATATCTTCTTATTCCTTTTAAAATACTTGCTATAATGCCAACTGAATCAGTAGTTGAAATCAAGATGCAATTAGTGAAGGAGATGTTTAGAAGTAAAAATAGGGAAATATTTCCAAAATAACACGCAGTTATTTTGTTCCCAGTGTTCAGACACCAGCTGTGAGCTAGAATAGCCTTCTGGAGGGAGTAAAATAGGGTGTGTTGCATTTCACACTTTCACTGTATACTAAGTAGTCAGATTGTAAGTGAATCTTTTTTTTCCCCCCAAATCAGAATGCCTGAAGTAAACGTTTGTTGATTTATTTTTAATAGTTGTTCTAGAAATTATTTTAGATGTTATTCTCCCATTCTGCAGACCTAAAAGAACTTTTAAAGATTCTCTCTGAAAAGTTCACAAGTCAACCATTTCACTTCTAAGCAGGCAGAGCTGCCATTTGGCTGGACAGTCATCAACCTCAGGACTGAAATTAGAGACACTTAGAAGCAAATAAATATGACTGAAACAAGGTAAAAAGTTTCATTGTAATAACCATGTAATCTATCCTTTATAACATGATTTTTAATGCCATATAGAAAACTAGTATTTTCATAGCCATTTAGTACACATTCACAGAACTTTAGAATCATTCATTCAAATCCAAATGCCTGCAGCGGTGGTATCATGCTAACTTTTTGGCATTATTTATAATTGTGCCATCAATACATCCCCTTGGCAGACAGAATTCAATTGCTTTACCAAACATTCCTTGGCGTTTTATGCTGAGGGCCAGATTTTTAAACCAGCAGACACCTGGCTGATTATACAAATAGGTAAAACATAATTTCCCTGGGGCTTTGGTGCAAGGACCTTTGGATTTCCCACTGGTATCTTTTGACATCTTTAAGGGGATGAAGTAAAAAGTACTTTTCAAATACTTAAAGAAACTGAACCAGGTCTAAGGACCATCTAATCCACATGACTGAATGTCATTTCTCCTTTCCCATCTGTCAAAATACTGTAACAAAATAGACTACAGATACCTTGATTCTTGCCTCAACTACTCCTTACACCTTGAGTGCTGATTTCAGCCAGAAAGAGAGGAATTGAAGAAGAATTGGTTCACCACGCTGAGGACATTTTGGAGAAGGGTGGGTGTTAAGTGCTGTTTGTTTTCCGTTTTCTGTAGATATCAATTGCAAATGTCTTTCGTAAAGCAAGCATCCCACTTGAGGAATAGAGCGCACTTTAAATATTTCAAGGCTCTTTTAAATACAGCTTTAGTTTACATCCAGATTTAGGCGTTTACTAGTAATTACAGCTAATGACAGAGACTGGTAAAGTGACGATGCAACAAGCAATTCTTCATTCTCTGCACGTGTGTAACTCTGCACCAGTAAGGCGAAACATTTCTGAGTTGGGGTAAATGCTGCTTGAGCCAACACTGTTAGCAGTCTTAGAAAGCTCTGAACTAGAACGACTTAGGGTGACCATAGTCAGGGCTGGAGCTGACATTCTACTGTACTAAGATCCAGGTGAACTGAAAGCATATGTATTAATCATCTTTAAGATTATATACAACCACTTTCTTTCTCTAATCTTTACAATATAGTAATTTAGGAACAAGTAGAAACATTTGCCCTGGTATACTAGGAAAAACATACATACATTGAAAGTAAAAACAGAGCAGAAATAAAGTGATAGGCTTTATATTCAGCTTATCCGGCAATGTGATAGAATGGGAAATGTTTGTGCTGTTACCTATTTACATATTTTCATCACTGATTATTTTTTTTCAGGTAAATATATCCCCTCATCTAAAATACACACCATCTGAAACTATCTGGAATGCAAAACATCATATCCTTTTGGTAATGACAATAGTATTATTCAAAATTGATGACTAGATATCATCATCCTTCCTCGAAATGAGAAGTTTGTCTCGTGCCCAGGTTGACGAGAAAAATGTATTTTAACAGTGTTCAGGGATTCTCAGTGTGGTGATTTTGTGAACTAGGTCCAAGAACAAAGCAAAAGACTGTTTATCTGTAAAGTGTTGTAGCTGTCCCAACTACTCCAACTCATATAAAAAAATGCTATAGCTACCAGTGGATTTGCTCTCATTTATTATTTTTCTAATGCAATAATTATCCAGATATCCATCTATACACTAGCATCCAGAGAAGGGCAACGAAGCTGGTGAAGGGTCTAGAGCACAAGTCTTATAAGGAGCAGCTGACGGAACTGGGGTTGTTTAGCCCAGAGAAAATAGGCTGAGGGGAAATCGTATCACTGTCTTCAACTACTTGAAAGGAGGTTGTAGCAAGGTGGGGGATGATCTCTTCTCCCATGTAACAAGTGATAGGACAAGAGGAAATGGCCTCGAGTTTCACCAGAGGAGGTTTGGATGGTTTGGACTGGATATCATTTCTTCACAGAAAAGGTTGCTGAGCATTGGAACAGGCTGCCCAGGGCAGTGGTGGAGTCACCATTCCTGGAGGTATTTAAAAGACGTGTAGATGTGGCACTCAACAGGGACACAGGACATAGTTTAGTGGGGGACTTGGCACTGCTGGGTTAGTGGTTGGACTCCATGATCTTAACTGTTCTCAATACTGGTAATTCAAATGGCATATTGTGGTGGTGGTGGTGTTGTTCTAAATGGACAACAATTTGCCGACAATATACTCAAGGATAGGAATAATCTTACATTCAACAAATATCTGTAATGGCAAAGACTTCCAAAGTTATTTACAGAATGAAAGATGGGCCAACCTTTGAAAATTTCTGACATTATCCTCCTTGAACTGGAAAGAAGGGCAGATAATAGGAAAAGGCTTACCTACTGACTGAGAACAACTCATTCCTGAAATGAGATACTGATCTACTGGAAAATGGAACATGTTGAAAAGAAGCCCAGGGTTGACTGATTCACACAAGATAACACAGTGCTGCATAGAATTTGTCAGTCTCAAAAGCAGTGAGAAACAGGACTCCATAATAAGTCACAGGAAAATTCTGAAGCAAAGGGGACAGTCTGGACATTTTGGCTTTGATATCTGCTAGTTCAGACTCCTTTGCACAATGCCATGTTGTGAAAAAAACTTGGATCTCCTGTCATTTAGAAGAGATCATATTATTACGTATACATACCATAATTCTTGCTTCCTGCTGTAAGGTAGAACAGTGTTTGCTTACCTGCAAAGGCTAGTGTTTGCAATAACGCTCTGGTTTTGGAGTGTCCCTTGTGATGTGTGTTCATATGGGAAGGAAGGTTATTTGGCTTGGTAACAGAGTCTTTTTAAATTCTGGGAATTTTTGATGACTGTGTAACATGTATTACAGATTCTTTTCAGAACAGAAAAGCAATCATGTAAGCATGGATATACTTATCTTCACCTTTTTTATAGGAAGGTCAAGGTTTCTTTTTTCACCTCATCATAGAGCAAAACTACCTTTAAATACCACGTGTAGGTAAATAATCACCTTGGAGTCAGCATGGTGACTGTATCATCACTGTGTACATCACAAGTCTTGTGCTTAAGAAAGATATGGAAGGCCATTCTTCCCTTCAGAGTGTGACTCCTATGCCCTCCATCTTCTGGTTTTCTTCTCCCTTCAGCCCACTCCTCAGCAATTCTCCACTCCTCCACCATCAGGGTGCAAGATAAATCACTTCTGTTTACACAGAAACGTACTGGTTTAGTTCCAGTAGTGTGACCTTCCTGCAAGCACATTCTAGTCTTCCCCATTGCTTTTGAAGCAAAGCAGAGTTACATGTCAGCCAGTTTGGCCACCTTGCAATTAGAACACAGGTCACATCCTTCCTAGTTAAGAAGGACAGGGGATGGTTTTGGACTGAAAAGCTGACAGGCTGTGACCAGCTTGAAAATATACCTCTTTTATCTCTTTCCATTACATTCCTTCATGAAGCCACAGTGACCTAGTCTTATTTAGAGGATGAGTTACATGCCTTTGCCTTTACATATAAAGATTCAGAACAAGAAAAAAAAGAAAACCTTCAGGGAGGGTAAAAAAAAAAAAAAAGAAAAATACTATTTTCCTACTCCTCTTGCATTTTGTAGCTACTGGGAAAGTAGTCCCCCTGTACTCACCCTTGAAAGCAGTCTGCTACCACTTGGGAAATATTTTCCAAATACATTTTCTTAAATTTCATCCATTACAAAACTTAACCAGACGATGAGTAAATCTCTTTTAACTCCTGTGTTGTACATGTGCCTGAAATAGCAAGCACACATTCCCAGAATCATTCCAGTCAGAGGGTACGTAAGGCAAGCAGTATATTGTGTAAGCATTGCAGTGTAATGACACTAATAAAAGCCCCAGTTATCCCAAGCTACTGCAATATTGCTTGTTTTGCAGCACGTCGTTTCAGTAACCTTGCGTCACTGAACTACTTGTGATTGATTGCCACCGTAGACATCAGTGCTGAAAGTGTCACTCACACACTTGCATTTATATTCCATTCTCATCCATCTAACAAAAAGAAACGCTTGCATATTTTTGACAGTGATAAATTATGAGCATTGAGGAGAGCAAAGACTTAGTTACTCTTTTAGAAAATCACATCCTGGACAAATATCTGCACGACACAGAGGATTTGACGGGGAACACAGACAGCAGCAAATGAACAACAGCGAGGCTGGCAAGTAACCTCATTTCACTTTCCAGCCACCCTCAAGGTTATCACAGGTCTTGTGTTCTCTCACAGGACAACAGAAATAGTAATATCGCCTACAGCAAACCAGAGACGGATAGACAGTAAATGAACTTCAAGACTCATGCAAAACGATTAGTCTCCTTAATTTCTGGTTGCTGCTTTACAATTGGAATTAAATAGCTCGCTTATGAAGATGAGAAGCAGTTTGGCAAACCATGATAACAAACTAATGACCTTCTAAAATAGTGCTGGCCAGAAATTTTCCAATCAAGATATCCATATGTTGATTTTGATTTTTTTGCCTGGAATAACTCAGTTTCATAACCTCTCCTCAACTGTAAGAAAGAAATAATACACAAAACTAGACCCAGTTGTGCAGTCTATTCCTTTTAGTCCATTACTCCCAAGAGCTGTAATTTCAGCTGAAGATTAAAACAGAAAAAAAAAAGACAGTTTTGTCAAAAGAAATCCAGAGCACCCTGGTGTTTGGCATTCATTCTTATGATTCCATATAATAATAATAATAATAAACCATTAACAATGACTTCTAGAGAAACAGGCAGCTCCATTAGAGGTTACATTTGCAAATAGCTGAATTCCCTAGAAGTGGATGATATGCTTTAGCTCACCAGTTCAATACACTGGCCCATAATGTATTTTTCTTGTTATTTTGTGTACTGCATATCCAGTATAAAGAATATGCAGACAGTACAGAATATATCAACCACCTAAAAAGTGGCAAATGTCTTCAGTGTAGCCAGTTCCCCTCTTAAGAAGACTCTGATTCTTGGGTACACCTCTTTGTGTCTGCACTGCTAAGAATAAAACACAATGTGCGCTGGAGAAACAAATATTTCTGTGAGCCTGTATGTCCCTATGGTTATATGCAGCATTTTATAAACGTGGGTTCCAAAACAGTAACAGCTTCAATTTGCTTTTTGACAGCTATATTTCCATAAAGAAATATGCAACCATTAAGACTTTTGGTAGCAGGTGATAAGCAGCAATTTTACTCCGTAGCAAGAAAAACTAGCCAGTTCTGGGTAGTCCCAAGATAAAGCTCATATGAATATTTGTTAACAGGAGCATTCTCAAACCATTACAGCAGATATTCCTTCCCTATCCCTGATAATGGTTGACATAATGCAAATTTCTTGACAGCACAGATATTTTTATACCCTGACTCCTCTCTTGCACACATCAGAATTAACACGAGGTCAGTGGAGTTACTCATGAATTAACATGGTTACAAATCAGAGGAGAATCAGTTTAAGGATTTCCTTTGTCTCATTATCTGACACAAATGCTCAGTCATACAGTCGGTTTCCTTGTTAAAAAAGAATTACAAAGCAAAGCTCTCCATCTAGCTACTAAGTTAGGGGCCTTCTGAAGGTCATTTTGTCCATGACCTTGAGAAGTTCAAGAAATTCCTCTCAGACAGAGTATCTATGTTAATATGTGAAAAAGAAAATGTATTTTATTTAGTATATAATTTTTATCGCACACATCTCTACCATCTCTTGTGACTTTCAAAGACTGTCATCCTCACTGGAAAACTCAAAATGCAAGGATGCCATTTCCAATTGATGTATATAAGCTATTCTATACCATGCCATAACAGAGGCTCAAACAGCCTTTTCTGCAAAATGTGGACAGGACGATTCTGAAACTTGACGAGGCCTGTGAAGAATCATGCTTTGGCAATACTGCAGAACTCAAAACTATGACTGTTACTGAGCTCTGAGAGAAGAGCCCTAACAAGGAGAAATCCATTATAAAGCAAATTATATACTAAATTTCCCACCGAACTGAAAAAAAAAACCAAACCAAAACACAAACACAAAAACACACACCCCCCAAACAATAAAAATAAATGTGTATTTAGAAAATATCTTTGATGCAGTGTTAATGAGAAACAATTATTATCAACACCCAGCTAGGAAGATGTCATTACATGAAGCAGAGAGGACAGAACAACAAATTTCTACTTTGAGCAGCTAAAGTCAGGCAGCTAAATCTGCACGTGGGCATGCCTTGCCAGTACCAATCACAATATTTTCTGTGCACAAAATCATGCAAAGTAATGGTGTTAGTCATACAAAACCAAAATGAGTACATAAATAAATCATGGATGGATAAGAGCCATAAATGTTCGAGTGGGTGCTTTTGTGTTTAAACACTTACTGAAAACTACTGAAAAAAAATGTGAGCTGTATGTGACATTACCTCCATTTTCATAGAATCATGGGTTGAAAGGGACCTTAAAGATCATCTAGTTTCAACCCTCTGCCATGGGCAGGGACACCTCCCACTGGACCAGATGGACCAGGTTGCTCAAAGCCCCACCCAACCTGGCCTTGAACACTTCCAGGGATGGGGCATCCACAGCTTCTCTGGGCAACCCATCCTAGTGCCTCACCACCCTGTTTTAGAAATAATATCTTCATGTTCTCCATGAAGATAAAATCAAAGTTTGATTTTCTTCAAGCACCAAACTCTTCTAATTTGCAGAAAAGACCTTCGTTTTCACACACCAAACTCCTCTGGTCTCCAAAATAATAAGAAAGGCTTATTCCAAAAAAAAAAAAAAAAAAAAAAAAAAAAAAAAAACCCCAGTAGCCAACTGATTAAAGTAGTTGGTGAAATCTTGCTTTGTCTTCTTTATAAACAGTTTCAATAAATCCTCTGTTGAAAAATTCCAAACCAGTTTTACTGAAGTTTCACTGAGTCCTTGGACATTTTGAGCTCCTTAAAAATGTGTGTACACACAGTTTGCAGTCTGAACACTACGACAGTTATGTTGCAAGCCAAGTTTCAGCTACAACGCTCAGCTTTCCTGAAGTGTCACTTCCCATCAAAAGAATCACGGCTGGTTTTCTTTCAGAAACATTACCAGCCTATTTTGTGTGACACAAAATAGAAGGCACCTATCATTTTTCCTTGTCCTTTTCCTGCAAATTGCCACATTTGTTATAATGGTCACAACAACTAGATCACGCAGTAACAAAGGCAGTTAATATTTTTCTTCTAAATGCTCTTAAAGGTTCTCAAAATAATCTGGGATTTTGGGAGGACAGAATCCTTTTTAAATTAGAAAAAACACCTGAATACGCATATGTACATTATGTAGGAATCTAACTTTTCAGATCAACTCTGGCAAACTAAGAGCACACAGAACTTCTAAAGTCAAAATTTTAACTACGAGCGACAGCATGCAGTCCATAGGAGGGTGTATCCTACAAAAACACAGAGCAGTAGTGTTGACATATGAATTAAAATAGGGTGGAATCTGATTTCTGGTTCTTGAAATTATTATGATTTATGGTTTAAACAAGAGAGAAAGTGAGAAGTAAAGATAATGCAGAAAGGTACCAAAAGCAAATGAAGAGGAAAAAAAGTGAATGCTGTATTTTTCCTCCTGCACTAAACACTTCCTCTACTTAATCAGCGGAATTCAGTGCTACAATCTTGCTTTAGGTATTGGCTCTAATTGTAATAGCAGCTGGTAACAATTTCTCAACTCTACTGAATGCAGAGGGTATAACTTTATAAAATGAAAGAGCACTGCTTTTGGCAAGCAGAACACAGAAGGAGTTATATTGCTGGGTTGGGGTCAGAATTGCTTGGGCCTAAGAATGCATCCGTAGCTGTTGGGAAACTATCATTGAAATTCATGACAGGTACACACACTAAAGGGTAGGCTTTGGAAAGACCAACGCAGCAAAAGGCAGTCCTGAAGTATCTGGATGAAACCACAGAAAAGAGACAAGACTGCAAAGAAAGAAAGACTGAATAATGCTCTCATTAAACGTGTCAGTGGTTGGAAGGGGTAGAACAAACATTTTTAGAAAAATATGATTTTGCTGACAGATACTGATACCTAGAACTAAGCAGATACTGCTTTGCCTGTTGGCAGAGAGGTCATGTGTAAGGTGCATGGTTAACTGCAAATCAAATGATCTCCAGATTTGGAGAAGAGAATTCCTGGACAATACAACGAAAACGATAGCTGTTAAGTAGACAGTACTCTGCATACTTGAACCCAGAGAGAGTCAGTCAGAGTGGTAATCTAGCACCCAGGCCTTTAAACAGGCCACAGATGCTGCTGATAAAACAATGTTTAATTTATTCTCCATTTCAGGATCCATTTTAAAAATGGATCATGGTTTTCTGGAGAAATTACACAGTGAGGTTAGACTACATTGTGTCAGATACCAGAAAAGTAACATCTAAATTTCTGCTAGTGACAAATAGCTCTGAAAATATTAAAGAAAGCAGCAGTTTCTAGTGGACCACAGAGAAATAAGAGTGAGAATCTGTCTGAACTGTGGTACAATGACACACAAAGAGAACAGTCCCTGCATCAGCCGGGTAGTGCTGGGCACATGCTCTTTTCCCAAAACCTATTCTTTGAGTCATTCTAGGCAAGTATATTGCAAAACTCACCTCGAATGATAGAATATTTTATACTAGGCAGCAATGCCATTGACAGAACTGATAGCATGGCAACTTTGTATACCTTAGGTTTCTCACAAAGTAATATGCAGCTGGAACTGATCCCAAGACAGCTGTCAGCTTGGGCTAGGAGAAGACAGGCAGCTCTTTGTGGAGTCTTCAGTGGAGTCAGTGTTTCTGAAAAGCTAACAAAGCCAGAGGGTAGGAAGAAAGGTGTATGGTCTGTAACAAGGACCTGCTGTAGGAAGAATGGCTTATGGGACTGACTTTTGAACTGTGTGTCAGGACACCTGACCTTCATTTTGGTTATGCAACAGATTACTTCTTTGCCAGGGAGATATCCTGCTTTACTTAATTTCTTGATATGTAATTCAAAGGAAATTAACATCATGATTCTCTTCCAAGCCAAAAATACTTTGTAACAGAGTGGATTGCTTTTAAAAAAATTGAAATATTTTATAGTTTAGCTTAAAATGGCATTTAAAAGCATGCAGCATCTTAATAAGTGCTAATAGTAACCTAAATCAAGAGGTAGATGCTGAAATCAGGCTTTCGAAATACTTTCTGTCACTATGCATTAACCCTGGAGCTGACTATTCCCTTCCAAGTTGCCCTAGAGAGCAAAATTATAGCAGATTGCACAGCTTTTTTTTTCCAAGTTACATGAGGTAAGAAATCACAGAAGACTGCATCTGCAAACTTTGATACATTCTAATCAAAAGGTTGCCTTTTACATTTTATATAAGAGGGCAAACGATTGGCTTGTAACACAGAAATGCTACCCTAAAAATGCTTTCCACATGTGGATATGTATGTTTTAAGTTTATGTTACCTAAAGTACAACAAAGTTGAGCGTTTCTCAAATACTATTGTATTGCCTCCTTCCAATGTCATGGAAATAAAAGGAGCTAGCAAAGGCTGAAATAAGAAAGTAGCTGGCTAATAAAGGGAGAATCTTCCTCTGAATAGAGAGAATAAACACTGTTCCATAAAGTGCAAGGTTTTTCATTCAGAAAATATTGTGAGCCTGTTAAAATCAGAAAGAAACCAACAACATAAATGGAGAAAGTGCTATAATAAGAAACTATTCTAATGATTTCTCAGGTCTGACTGCTTTAATCCTGTCAAACTAAAAGTACCTTGACCTTTCCAGCAACCCTGAGATTTGTTTTCAAACACACTCAGAAGAGATGGCAAGAGAGAGCTAGAGTGGCATCATTTGCTAGCACTGCTGAAAGGGAAGCTATCTTTGACCTCCTAGCATGCAGCAATTCAAGTTGTAGCAGACAATGTAGTATCCTCCAGCACAGGACATCTTCCTGCTAAAATAAAGGATGTTGGCTGGAGTTACTGGAATTCTTTTGTGTAAAAGAAAGAAATGGAAGCAAGCAGGACCGACGAATCAAATAATTCTGCCAGTTTTCTGTTAGAGCTCATCTGTATAAGCAACAATATGAAGACAACCAGGAAAGTCAAGAGGTTCAATGTATTAACATACATGTTGACTTACATACACTTGGATGACAACTATCACAAACAAAATAAGAGCACCGGAAGTTTAATTGCACTTTCAGTTAATCATTTAGTCAATCACTCCCAATTTTTGTGAATCACTGCATTATACGAACCCTTCAAGATATGGAATGAGATAGAACTAGCATTTGCCATGTATCTGCCTTCTTTTTTCACACACCAGTTACAGCACTTAAGGGAACAGAAGTATTTGTAGCAATGTGTTTTTCATTGATGCCTAATGAGACCCTTAGACCACTGTAAGTTTGCTTATTTGGGCCTCAACCAAAGTACCTTTTCATACAGAAATGGTCATAATAATCAGCTTATGACTACAATTCTATTTCCTGTCCTCACTGGGATCCACGCCCAGAAAAACATATTATTATTCTTTTTTAATCTTAGAAACTAACCACTTTCCAGATGATATTCTGACTTTTAATCTCAATATTAGAGAGAGGTGTATAGAGTAGGTTCAGTGTACTGGGTAGGTTTCTGAAAGAAAAGGGAAAACTTTTTCAAAGAGAAACAGTTTCAATAGGTTTGAAGTTGTTGCTTGAATGGAAGCTGTTGGTCATTCTCTTACAATATTAACCTTTCTATAAAAGGAATTTTATTGTTGCATTTGTCCTGATTTCCTTTGGGATAAATTGCTCTGAGTGTACCTTGAGGTATCAAGCATACAAAAGTGTCTAGAGATCATCATGCAAGGCTCAGTATCCCAAGGCTCATTAAACTCTGAGCCTGGGGTTTGTGGTTCCCTGGGACAGGAACATTTTCATGGTACCAGAATATGTTCTGATACAGAAGCATCACACAGCTCTTTATTTTGGGAGTACAGACTTTAGGACTCTTTGTACTAAAAATCAACTTTCATATTTTCTACTCACACTGAAGTCTGTTGCCTTCTTAGGGGGTGTGGGCACATGGTTCGTAGGAGAGAAACACCTCCCATATGTTCTGAATTTCAATTTACTGAGAGCATACTTTGTTCAGTTTTGGTAAGGTCTCAGCTATAATACTACACCCAGCTTGGGAAGCAATGATAATGATGAATGACTAAACAAATTAGTGTTGATTAGTCTAAAGAAAGAAGATGGAATGGCTAACAGTCTTAGAAAATCTGAAAGATCTGCAGAGAGGTTGGGAAGTACCTGTTCTAAGTGTTGGATAAGACAAAAAGCTTTTGGTTTAAAATACACCAAGGAAGATCCAAAATAGATGTTAAGCAAAAAGTTTTTAGCAGTGAAGCCTTGTTTTATTGGCAGTTTTTGGAACCTTCAATGGGAGAACAATGTTGAAGTGTCTGGTGGGAACAACACCGGTTGCCCCAGCTCTTATCTGCACGTCCCTTCCATCTCTTCTTAGCAGCTGCCTCCCATATTCCCCAGAGTGGAGTTCTCTATCCTTTTACAATCCTCCCAGTTTGAAACACTTTATTTTGATTAATCTGCTGAAATTTTGCTTCTATAGTATGAATAAGTCTAAAATATGGAAAAAGTGGCACTACCAGTACTAAATGAATACCTTCTACCGCACAGCTATAAACTTCACTTACTCCTTTTAGCTTAGCAGAAGTATGAACTCGTGCACATACACACTTCATAACCTTTTGCTGAAATTTTCAGAAAGGACTTATAAATTATTTATTTATATGCTTGGGTTTCAGTTTCCTCTGCTTCACACTATCTTGAACAGGAGGCCCAGTCTTTCAGTAAGGGCTAGGCAGCAGACAGAAACATTTTGGTAACAGTTTGACCAAGTTATTCATAGAGCTTCTAGGCCATGGTTGAAGAGGACAAAGCAAAATAGAAATCCCAGAAATTTACTATTACTATTTACAAACTATTTATATATAATTATATATATACACTATATCTATAGAATATGTATACACTATAATGAATTGTACCAACATTTTTGTCATGGTTATTTCTCTTCATGGTTTCTGTCACATTTGCTACTCCTGTACTGACCAGTATTTAAAACTCTGTTATTTGTACTTGGTCTGCTTTACAGTCAATATTAGTTCCTTCACTGTTAGTTCCATTGATTAGGAAAACTGTTGTAGGAATTAAAAAGCCATTTGAAACCACATGAAAATCTCTCTAGAAATTATTCTATTGACATATCCTATTTTCAATAGAGGTGATGTGGGTTTGCGCCGATTCTCCTTTCGTTTCTTTCTCTTCTTCTGAAAACTGTTGTCAGAGGAAATAATTATAAATGTATTTGCTCTTCCTACTTAAGCCCTGTTTGAAAATCATAATGCCATAATCACTATCAGTAACTAGCAATGCTGTTGAGTAATCATCGCTGTACTTTGTTGTAACAATTCATTAAGGGTATAAGGAGATGGTTGATTACGCATTCTTCTCCATCCACTGGGAGAGGTCTGGAGAAGAATCTTGTGTCTTGCTCTGCTTTGAGCTCAACTCAGAAATGAGCATGAGTGCAAAGACGGGAAAATCATGGCTGCTGACTCATTCTGCATTACAAAATGAAAGAGAAAGGAATAATAAAAGCACTGACAGATTCCTCTTGTTCAAGAATCTTTCAGCTTTGGTGGGAAGATTTGATCATGTAAGAATACTGGGTATCTTCCCTCTGCTTTGCACATTAACTCTCTTCTTACCTCTCAAGAGAGGCCTTTGTCAGATCTTCCCTGCACTTGGTAATCAAGTAGAAACAATAGATGGGAAAGCAGAACAGTGTAAGCAATAAGCCTTCCATTAATATATTCAATATGCTGTTGTACTGTCCAGTCCTTAGCCATTGATAAACTCTCAAAGTGACTTAAAGAAAAAATAATAATAATTCTGTGGAATTTCTACCATATTTAATGCATTGCAAAATGCCACTAAAGGCACGTAGATAGGAGATAGACAAATTTTTCCTGCTTTCAAACATAACCAAGCTCCTCTCTGAACTTAAAATTACCCGTGTTCAACACATGCTATCAGATTTTTGCACTACTACACGAGTTACATCACTGCTTTGTAACAGACATTTAACTTAGCACTAGATTTTTAATGAATTAATAGATTATAAGCAGAAGAAATTCTCAAAGCCTGAAATTAAATGGAATAGGGTTTGTCTTCAGAGATCAAGACAATTTATTGAGGATGAAAGGTACCATAAGACAGGTCTGTGCAACAAAAGCTAAAAAAAACCCCAAAACATAAAAAGGAACTGTTTCCACTAAAGCCACCTCTGCTTCCTGAAGAATCACTGATTCCTTAGACAGCCTAGACAAGTTTATTTCTCTCCTGGCTCATTTCTTTTTTTTACATCCTGTGGGGTCCAGGAGCTCAGTACAGCCAATCACTTCCATATTTCCCTAATGGCTGGGTTCCCTGCATTAATATCCCAAGGAGATAGAGTGTTACTGAACTGCTTCTGCTGCATTTTACAGTTGAAAAAGAAAAATTATTCCGCTTTCTGCTAAGGGAGAAGAAAGAACTTCTTACTTCTTTGCTTCTCACACCACCTCACCAGCAAGTTGGCTGGAGAGGAACAAGAAGTTGGAAGGGGACAGAGCTGGGGCAGCTGACCCAAATGTCCAGAGGGATATTCCATACTGTATGAAGTCATGATCAGCATATAAAGCTGGGGGGAAGAAGAAAGCAGCGGACATTCACAGTCCACAGCATTTGTCTTCCCAAGAAGTAACTGTTAAGTGTGATGGAGCCCAGCTTTCCTGGAGATGGCTGAACTCCTGCCTGCTGATTGGAAGTGGGGAATGAATTCCTTGTTTTGCTTTGCTTGTGGATGTGTTTTTTGCTTTACCTATTAAACTGCCACTTTCTCAAGCCACATGTTTTTTCTCACTTGCACCCTGCTGATTCTCTTCCCTGTCCCACCAGGGGGGAGTGAGAAGGTGGATGGGGTTAAACCATAGCATGAGAAATGACCTAAGTAGGGTGAATTTGACACACAATGTTTTTAGTAAGCATAGGCACTCTCCATGGCTATTGCTGAAATATTATCTCTGAGAAACCACAGGAGGAAGCACAGTTCTGTAGAAGGGTGCTCAGACAGTTGAAGCCTGGTCTGTGGTGCTTTTCCCAGCAACAGCAGAAATGTAAACACCACCAAGAAATAATGTATAGCCCCCCCCCCCCTTTTTTTTTTTTTCCTCTTCTGGGAAGTAGGAGATGGGCATCCAAAATTGCTTATGGGATTGGAAACCAGGCCTTTCAGTCCAGCAGGTTGAGGGAAGCTTTTCCCCTCTACTCTGCCCTAGTGAGATCTCATCTGGAGTATTGTGTCCAGTTCTGGTCTATCCAGTTCTGGTCTATCCAGTTCAAGAGGGACAGGGAAATACTAGAGACTGAGTCCAATGGAGAGCTGCAAAGATGCTGAAGGGACTGGAACATCTCTCCGATGGGGAAAGGCTGGGAGCCCTGGGGCTGTTTAGCCTGGGAAAGAGAAGCCTGAGAGGGGATCTTATGAATGTTTACAAATAGCTTCAGGGTGGGGGTCAAGTAGAAGGGGCCTGGCTCTTTTCCATGGTGCCCTGTGATAGGACAAGGGGCAATGGTTGTAAACTGGAACACATGAAGTTCCATCTCACATGAGAAAAAACTTTCCTGTGAGAGTGACAGAGCCTGGAACAGGCTGCCCAGAGAGGTTGTGGAGTCTCCTTCTCTGGAGACTTTCAAAATCCAGCTGGATCTGTTCCTGTGTGTTCTGCACTGGCAGGGGGGTTGATTCAATTATCTCCAGAGGTCCCTTCCAATCTCTACCATTCTATGATTCTAAGTGTTTCAGCTGCTGAGTTCTAACATTGCAAGCAAAGACACTTCTGGACGTCCATTTGGGCTTATATTTTTCATTTGTTCAGTGACTTAAACTGCACTCTTTTGCCTTGTGTCATTCTTCCAAGTTGCTTCATGTGGAAATGACTCCAGTGGAAAAGCACAGTTCCATACAGCTGAAGGGGACTACCAGAACAGAGTAGCAGAGGCTCTGAATCCCTACATATTCCATCCTTATGGATGGTTTTTACAAATATAATGCACTTCCTTCAATTTTTCAGTTGGATTATTTCATTATAAATTAAATGTCCAATGCTCCTTTATGTGGAATTATTTCTCCTGTCATTCTTCCAATAGCTATTGCACTTAAAAAAGTACTTAAATTAATGAAAGGAAATATGCAGCAAGTCAGCCATGAACTTCTTGAATGCTTTGTGCTATAGGAAGGCCCAGGTTTCTGATAACTACTTCTATCTCAGAATGCTTTAAGATCAACCATACTAAGCACCCATCACAGTAATCATTCGTACTTCTGAAAAGTCCAGTTCTCCAGCAGTCTATAAAGTAGGAAGATGAAGTAGAGAAGGATGGATTATCACAGAATGTGAGGGCTGAAAGGGACCTCGAAAGGTCATCGAGTCCAAAACTTTAACTGTTAGCTGTGATATGGGATAAACAGGATTTTAAACCTTCTATTATATCAGGCAATAATAATATCTCCTTATGGAAAGGAGAAATCAAAAATGAAGTAAATAATTGTAAAGTAAACTTTAAAGTTTTTTTAGTAAATATACATGAATGTATAAATTATATATGCATATATAAAAGTAAATCCTAATGTGTGGATTAAAAGTATAGATTTGTGAATCCACAAAATTTTATTTAAAAGGACTAGTGTTCAGTGCTGCTGATTAGCTGTAAGTCATGGAGGATTTTAGTAATCTGCTAGAAACCTCTGAAACAGCAGGCTCATAAGTTAATTGTCTGTGCAATCTCTCACGAGCTTAAAAAGCAACTGATACCTGTAATACATTCAACACTCAGCATTCAACAGCACTGCAGACTCCTCCCTTACAAAGCAGGTACAAGGAATCCTTGAGCCAGTAAGAAATATTCAGAAGGGAAACGAACAGTTCACAAGCAAAAGACAGAAGGAAATGAGTCCGGCCTCGCAGTTACAAAGGAACGTATTTGTACCAAAAAGATGTACTGAAGTTTACCGCTAGCAAGCACCAGCACCTCTTCCTGTGCACTTAGTTCATGGCTCAGTCATTCCACGTGGCTCCTTGTAGGAACAACAACATAGTTACAGAGGGGCTGTGGGGACACATAGTTGAGAGGAATCGATTTGACAGCTGGATCCAGTCCTAGCAATCATGCAACATTTACACAGGCTGTTCCAGAAGAGCTCACTATACATCTACACTGTATATACTCAAACCCCATAAGTCATAAAAGAACATACTATGACAAGTTTAAGACCCACAAGATAGGCAAACTATATTGCACTATTGTAAAGCAGGAGAAAAAATATCCAGACCATTGCCAAAATTCTAGAACAACACGGGAAGAAGGAAGCTGGTATGTCTGCAAGGACACTATTCATAAATCCTGTTGGGTATAGAAGCAGTGGTTCATGCTACACAATCCATGCTAATTTGCAATGAAGTACTTCTGGCCGTAAGATTTTCTCAAGAATTAATTTTAACTCAGCCAATTTTTCAGTCATTGAACTTTTCCTTAGTTACAACAGAAACAGAATTGCATTAATTCTTAAGAGCAAGTCAGAATTCCCCATGATTGACTACTGTCTCTAAAAATGAGACAAGGAAAACTACGGAGGTGGATTTCATATAATCCATGTAATTCAAATACACCAAATAATTCATGTAATAAAAGATACATCAGACTCGCATGGAAGGATTTATTGCCCCCTTACAATTTACATCCCTTAATACAAGAAATTTCTGCAGTCTATTTTAAAATTCCTGAGGATCTCCCAGAGATGTTGCAAACCTGGGGTAATAAAAGTTTAGAGATAATGGCTGAACTTTACTATAAGGACAAACAGCTGGACATGGATGGGTTTAGAAAAGGAGGCACTTGCCAGATCTCCTCCAAGAAGACAGTATAAATCCATTCTGTATCTCATCAGATTGATCAGAGTCTTGAGGAATTTTGAAATTCTCAGGAAAACATATTTACCTTTTTTTTTCTGAACAGCTCTGTTCTTAAGCTTGTAGGCTTGCCTAAATTCCCTGAATTACTTTTTTATTTTGGTAAAAATTTTAGGTTTCTTTTACAGACACTTGAGTAACTGGATGCATGATTTTTGATCTGTTGACACACACATTACACTCTTTCCTACCCCACCTTCTTCAACGGTTTACAGAAACTTGTGGTATTCAGAAAGAAGCATCTATTTTGCAACATGTAAAACACCTTGTAAATATTCTTAGTAAAAGTCATTACACACGTTTCCTAAAAATGTGTTCAAATACATTACGTGTTTAAATGTGTTAAAAAGACATTATTTCTAAAGTATTTTTACATTTACTAAAATACATTACTATATAACGTCTACCTTATTTTACACACAAAGTGGTTTCAGCATTGCCAGAGATAAATACAAGATTCCCCACACCACCCACAGCAATGTGACTCAATATAATTACAGAAACACCGCTAGAAGTGTCGAGAAAATATTCACTTACTATGCCTTTCTAATTACTGGCTTGCATAATGATTGTCAGCAGTGCTGCCAGTTGGTGTCATTATGGCAAAACGACAACATCATAGTGTGGACAACTGGCCTCAGATGGCTTATTTTATATACACTGAGGAATAGCCACCACTAATAGTAATTTCTCTTAGTCTAGAAGTGAATTTGTTAGATAAAAAAGCAGTAATGTCAGTGTACTCTGACATCTCTAAAATGTATCTTCTTCTGGAAGTACTGGGCAGGCTGAAAATCAACACTTTACCATATGATTAGTACCACATGAAATTTTGATGGGTTTGGGTCTTTTTTCCTTCACTTTCCTTGCTTAGTATACATTTCCACGCTGCCTAAACGTTCAGTACTTCATGTCTGTGTGAAAGCATATTCCTGGCTTTGTAAGTATTTTTCCACCACTTTACTTCCTCTGCATGAAGTTGAGAGTCCGCACATCACAGGTTACGTCTACAATACAGCCTCAGAAGCTTTTGGAAGAAGTAAATAATCCTGCCTTTGAGTCCTGTGTTGCTATTAACAGTGTCTGAGCTAATAATTTCAAAATTCCCTCCAAACCATGCAGTTAAGTGTCCATATTCTTTATTGGACCCCAGGACCTCTGTGCTCTGAGACATCATCTGAAGGAATTCATATGATATGTATTCATCACTTTGAGAAGGGAAGCTCTTACTAAGAAATGGGTAAGGCAAGTCTGCATGGTTGAGAAATGATGGGAAGGATTTAGCATCTAAAAAACAACTGAAACTTCACTTCTCTGGTTACAAAAGCAGTGGAGAATTAATTTTCAAAAGACTAACTTAGTAACTAAATTGCTTTAGTTTATTAGTAACTAGTGAATGAGCGAGCTCACTGGCATTTGTAATTAAATAGGAACTGAATCATATATGAAAGAATATCACCACTCGCACACAACTAGTACCCTTAGGAGAAGTCCTCAGTCCCAGACTCGAGAATGATCTCTGTCATTCTTCGCAAGCCCACAGGATGAATGTAAATAAAGACTTTGCAAAAATTATAACATAATACCTTTAAAAAAATGTTCTTTCTCCTCTCCATCTCAACAGAGAAAAATAGATTTTATTCTACTGACCACCGCTTGCAAATTTAAACCAGAGTGCAATTATGAATTTACAATTATTGTTTTTCTTCTTAGTCCTGCAATTCAGTGTGCTTGCCCTTTCCTTTTTCAGTTCTGCAGAATCTCTCATCCTTTCCTTCATGTTTTCAAAGGTAGCACAGAATTTCAGTTCTCTGACAGCCTCTCTGATCCATGGAGAGAGTAGGACAGCTTCTAATTAAAGCCAATTGTAGTACGAAGCCTGACCTGCAAGGTCACCCCGGCAGATACCTCCTTCATACATTGTGCCATGGCAGCTACACTTCCATACACATACAACTTTTACAAAATTCCATTTTGTATTGGTACTGGACATAGTAAATATTTGGATACAATAATTAGAAGTAGCTGCAGCTAACTATAAATATATATTTCTGAATAATGCAAATCTTACCCAAAAAGAAATGACGCCGTGTGTGTAGCTGTGTGATGGCAGAGTTCCCAAGCAGCTCTGAGTAGCGGGTAGGATGTGTGTGAAATTCTCACCTCCTACTATCCTGTCTTACACATTCACTCCAATCCTCACAGGAAAAGCAACAGTCTAAGAATGGCAATAGTGAAATGATGAAAGCACAGCCAAGTCTATAAACATTTTTCAGGACAAAAGGATTAAAAATTAGAAAAGTCATCATAACAAACCAGGTTTCTCAAGCTCTGCAAAAGCCTAGCGCTGGAAAGGTCTGTATCTACAGGAACTGCTTTCCCCTAGTACAAACTTTGGAATCCTACAATTGAAGAACTCTTAAATGAACTGGTTATAACACAAGTTGAACTAATTCAGCTGAAGAAGGATGGAAAGGGGGGAGGAAGAAAAAAGAGAACCTTCCTCTTGTTATGCACAAGGTAGCCCATATTCACTTAGCTACTAAACAAATTACTCTTGCTGTCTTGGTACATTTGCTTATCTATCAGCCCAGGTCTTTCTGCAAGCCATAGGAGTGCAGAGCCTCAGGGGTCTTCTGAGAGACACAGCTGCAGTCGAGTTCTCCTTCCCCGACTGCTGAAGATTGTCGAGTACTTTGCACTCCTCACTATTGTCTCGCTCATATTGGCTTGCTGCAAAAATTTCAGAGGCAGAAGGAATTCCTCGAATGCTAAATAATGTTAATACATGTGAGTAGCATATGGGTTTGTGTTTTCTTTGGTAAATAAACTCATCAATCCCGTGTCTCTTTAAATGCCTCTCTGTGAGGTGGCACTAATTCACTTACTTGTATGTTAGGAGAGCACACTGGTGTGCTATTAACAAATTAGCCTATGAATACCAGTTAGATGATAAGATACTAACATAAAAATGAATTGCAAAAATCTGGATTGTAAAAAAAAAATAAATTACCTTCTGCTGTCAAATTTCAAGATCGCATTAAAATGTAATACTAAAATTAAACCAGCACAGTTGAATTGTACGTCAGCTTCCTTTTCACCTTGCAGCACAGTAACAGTGTCCAGCTTTCCTGAAAAGCACGCTGCGGTGACTGTAGGGATAGAAAGAGTAGGAAGTTCACAGAGCATGCATTTATCTCTAGCTGGTGTGAGAAATCTCTATTTTTCTTCTTTTACAAAAGCAAGCAGAAATGAAGACAAAAAGAAAGGGATTACCCTGTCATAGCAAGAAGATAACTTACTTTCTATCTCACTTTAATGTGCAAATCAATCCTCATGCTGTTCTTTGCCAGTTTCCACAGTGTTAGTCACCCTGGAACAGCTGGGAGCTCTCCTGCTGTTCCACCTGGCATTGGCTTAGGATCAAATGGGGTCATCTGTCAATCAGTATATGAGAAATAAATTGATGGAGGTCTTCCAAGGGGTGGAACCACTTTCTAGTTGTGTGGGTAAATTACAATGAAACAATGTAAGCCTCATTAGTTTGTTAATGAAGATTATTAAATAAGCAGTGTACACATTCAAGGTCATTTTTGGACTTTTTTCTAGATGCCTGCTCCAATTTTCATATAAGGTACACTTCTAGGAATAAAGAAATTTTTTCAGGTGGCTGACAATGTCTGAGCTGGAGAGTTCACTCCAGAAATCTCAGATTTCGTTTAGACCAAAATAGTTTTGAATTTCTAATGGTTTCTGACAAAAATGTCTTTTTCTTTCACAGTTAAACACACCATTTGGGTTCTCAAAATCACTTTGGAGTTTTTTAGAATTCCTTAGCAATCTTCTCTGCACTGTAAAAAAAAAAAAGACTTCTGTGCATACTTGTAACAAAAATACAACGCAAACAAGAGGTTGCCCAATTCCAAGCATCATTTTAACTTAATACCATCTTGATTCAATTTGATAACCCTCCTGATAGCCCTTATCTTTACCACAAACTCTTTTTTACCCTTCTGTTATATTCCATTAAAGTATTCTCTTCTCAAATGCAAACAGCCACGCACCATCGCTGAAATTCCGGGATATTTATATGGGAGTCCTGAATGCAGGCAATACAATATCTTTGTTCACAGCAAATCAATTGCAGTTCAGCAGGCTTACACGTAAACTGCTGTGAAATCTTTTACTTTAATATTTCAGGGCTATCAGCTAGTGTCCTCTCTGACTTTTAAATCATATGTACAGTACTATTTCAGTGATTTATCACAATCATCTGTAACAATTTAGGGCATGTCTCAGCTAGTGCATCAGTTTTGTCATGCTGAACACTCATTTGTTTAGAAATTGTCTCATGCTTAATCAAATTAAGCATAATATCAAATAACCTCACTGAATTAAATGACTCACCCACATCTCCTATGGGAAACAATTAAAGCTACTTCCCTTGCCAGATTATTCCTTAGCAGCTTTGAAGGCTACTCACACTTTCAAAGTGAAATATATTCAGGTTCTTCAGAAGATCTGCACAGATACTGGATCCTTATGTGTGATCTATACGTGTGATCTGTCTTTAGGGCTAATTTAATAGCCTTTTGATTAAAATAATGAACTATTTACTGCAATTATGCATGTAGCATTGCTAAAAGTGCAGTGGGACTGGCAAAATCATGAAAAACATGTTTTGTAAAACAGAACCACTGAAGGAAGTAATGGTAAGAGGAAGGTGTTTCAGACATAGAGCAAATGCCTGCCGTTCAAGAATACGATAGTACTTTTTTCTAAGGCAGCGAGCACACGTAACTTATTCCACAGAACTTTTGCCAGGTGCTGAACAAATTAGAGATCTTCCCAAAGAAAAGTTTTAATTCCATATAGAATGTAAATAAACAGTAAATAATACAAAGTCCATGCTAAATAACACTGGATAGAACAGGCATCTGTATCTTCAAAGGCACAAAGCTCTAATGTTTGGCACCTGTTGAGAATCTGAATTCAAAAGTGGTATGAATTTATTTCTGTGAGCTACATCTTCCATTTACAGCAAAAGAAGACATAGATCAAGATATCTTCACTTATGTCATGAGAAAGCTGTCACTTTATGGGCCACATATATGAGAGCAGTATATGAGAGCATCAAGAGGGATGCAGCTTTCAGTTTTGTACCTCTTTCAGTTTTGTACCTCTCTCAAACACCATTATCATTAAGAACAGAAACCCTCTAGTGTCACCCTCCTTAGGTAAAAAAGGAAACCAGGAATTCCAGACCTTCCTCTAATTCCATTACCATGTATGTTCAAGTAAAGGTAACAGTGTTTGGTCTTGGAGATACAGATCCTTGAATCATGAGTTCTTCACAAAGTAGCTGGGTTTTATTCCCATTTCACTTCATACTGTATGAACTCATATTCACTCAGACCAGGCCAGTGTCACTGTTGAAAATGAGGTTGTTTTCCTTTCGTTTAAAGAGAAAATGATCATTCATAGTTATTCTGCATATTTAAAAAATACTACCTCCTCCTATCTTTTTTTTTTCTTAAACTCTTGTGCAAATTAAAGACAGCCAGTCACTTGGGAAGGTATTTTTATTATGTATACTTCCAGAAAGTACTGCCTGCAGTTTATTTCTGACACTTGGAATACCTTACCTAAGGTTTTTTGTATGTATCCATATTCTTTTACCAAAAATGTTAATAAAGCTACATATTTTGCAAAGAAACTTTACCAATATCTAAGATGCCTTTTCCCTGGATGTTACCATTCTATGGGATTTTCAGATTTGATCAGATTTTAAAAATATAACCCTCCAATGGGAAGAAGGTCTACTTGAAAACATACATTTCTCTTTGTCTGCTGTGTCATAATTGTTAATTTTTTGCAGTCAAAAAAATAAGTAAATGTTGATGGCTGAGCTGTTTTTACGAATTTCACACCTTTTTTTTTGTGCTACATAATTTTCCATCAGAAACAGCTGGCTGACAAGGTACAATAGCTGCTGAACTTTACGACTGAGTAGAGGCTAACAAATAACCGAGTGTGAAGCTGGCATTACTCGGTACCCACTAGCTTCCAAGTGATAAGCATAAGGCTAGATAATGTTGCCTCCTGTAATTCCCTTCTCAAGATATACATGTATGTATCTCAACCTTTATTTATATAGGCAAACTGATGTCATTTTTTCTTCAGAATTCTTGTTTATCTCCATAAATCTAAAATAATCAAAATGTATTAATTTATTATACAACTGTTTCAGCCTGTGATGCAACAGCTGTTCTTTGCTTTATTCTTTACATAATCATTAATGAAAATTTAGTGCGCCAGAAGAGACCAGTTGGCTCAGGGAACAGTCAATGAGAAGTGGATACTTTCATCATTAGGTCATCAATTAGATAATTTGGCTTCATACTCTTAATTACATGTTCACTGCAGCGTTACTGCTATTGGTCTTGTCTGGTAATAGGAGCTGCAAAGCTGTCCATGAGTTATCAGCAGATCCTGACCTTGCATACATTGTTTGAAGTAAATGAAATATGTTGTGCCAAGAAGCTGGAAATAAATGAGGAAAGTGCAAACTGCAAAACTACAAGGGCATCTCTCTGTCGCTCTGAAAATCCAGAAAAAAAAAAGAGAGCACAAACAAAATGCCTTGAAGTACTTACTGATATCTGACTGCATGTAAAGTGTTTTATAATTCCAGTTGGATTGTTAAGGGGAGGAAGAAGTAACTCCACTAATATCCTAAGTGTCCAAATCAGAATTTAAATTGCATGATCCTGAAGAAGCATATTAGATTCACACATAGACAAATTAATCTAGATAAAACTACATTCATTGTGAGAAAAAAATAATTATAACTGAACTAGAGCAGAAAGGACTTTACTACATACGGTATGGAAAGCTATAGCATTTCTCAGATCGTGCTCAGCCATATAAAACTGTGTAATTCTGGAATTCATTTAATCTTGTGGGTACTAGATTTCATTAATTTGTATTGGTAATAACAATCGCTAAGAAAAGACAGTAATCAGGTAACACTGATGAGTTTGGGTCAGTATTCACTTATGGTCCTAATGTAATATAAAGCACTAAAAATTATTACTAGAATTAGCGCCAGAATAAAAATTAAGAAAACAACATTCAGTAAGGATCAAATGAAGAAAGAGCAGACCTTGAACACCCATAATGACAGAATGGATCTAAACAGAAATATCTGATAGATTACAAAGATGATACAAGTTTGCAGTGCAGGACTACAGGAAAGGAGATTGATGTAAGTTCATGCTAAGTGTACACCAGTATTGATCGTCATAAACAGATTCCTTACAGAATCAATGCTCATTGAGAGGATGAAGCAATCTACAAAATTTGTGTATGTGGGATTATCAGTAATACATTGGATTATTTCAGGTAAACATTTTCTCCAGTGCTTCCTTTAGTAAAGATGAGCCCATAGTCCTTCCCTGTCTTGACAGGGCTGAGACAGATTTTCTAACAGGATGCAGAGTGGGAGTTCATCTGTTCCCCTTACTCTGGAGTTATCTCTTCCAATAAGAGAAAGCAAAATAAAAAAAATAAAATAAAATAAAATAAAATAAAATAAAATAAAATAAAATAAAATAAAATAAAATAAAATAAAATAAAATAA
>JAAGNO010000648.1:1823-12807 GCA_033439905.1 Ceryle rudis | reverse complement strand
CATTTGCATTTTCTATTTACTCAGATAATGTGGAACTCAATTTTATCACGTTTACCCTATTAAAAAAATAAACTGAAGAATCCGTTCGGGGGGGGGGGGAGGGTGTGTGGTAAGTGAATGCTAGCTTCCAAAATGGATACAAACCATCAGCATTTGGAATGAGGGGAAATCAGTAGAGGTTTTATTGCTAAAAGGTCAACACCACTGACAAAGAGATTCAATCTTTAAAGCCCTGCAGAATTTCATTTAAAAAAATAAAACACCATGGGGGGGTGGGGGGAAAAACAAAAAAAAAAAGAAAAGCTCTGAAAATAGGAATCTGCAAGTAGCTTCTCCCTTAGTGACCCCGCGTTCGAAGTGCCGCCGCATAGCGTATGCCCAGTGCCACCTACAGACGGAGCTGCGCACGCAGACCAAACGCAGGGAGACTCTCTGCCCGACCCTAGGATGTCGCGATGTCCAGTCATTAGCCACTCGGCAGTCTTTACAAAGTGTGCAAGCTCAGCTGTCGTGCTAGAAGGCTGAGAAGGCTTTCAGAAACACTGCACACATCCAAGATTGCCTGTGACAAAAGTAGCCAAGAAAACACAAAAGGCGATGATAGTGTTGCGCTTGATGTGTCTATTGGCAACAGACAATAATACAGAAGAAAACCAGAACCTTTTAAAATACATTCTGGACTGGAAAAAAAGCAGCTCTTATACACACATGTACCAAAATCATGTTTACGGTTGGGGAAAATTGACAGGTAGCAGCTTTTAAAACGTCATTGTGGGAAACAAAGACAAGGATTTGAAATGGAGGGAGCTGAACAGAAAACAGAGTCAACTATGTTAACAGTTACACAGGATAGCACCGATGCTTTTCCCACAAGCAAGGTCTTGCCTTTTCTTTCTACAGCAGCATTAAATACAACTGCATGCAATGTAGCCAGCACACGCATAGAATGTTTGTCCTCTTCCCTTCAAAGCAACACATTCAATAGCACGATCAAGTTCCATGCAACTCAAAGTGTAAGAATTAAGAGTTTATGATGAATTAATGAAGTTCTAATTAAAAAAGAAAAAAAAAATTACTTGTAGAAGAGTACAATTTAGAATTCTGCCTCCAGACGAAGATAAAGGCTTTGAAAAGCAAATAAAAAGCAGAATTTCAAAATCATTCCAGCATTACAATTTTCCCCAGTTAGAAATTAAATTGGGCTGAAGTTTCAAGACAAACTTTTCTAACACTCCTAATGAGCATTTCAAACAGTCTTTGCAGAATGTGCCCTTTTGTTAACTGATATGCTGAAATACTTCAAGGTTCCACCCCCCCAACAAGTGACTTGCAGTGTTTATATTTTCATTTCATTAGGTTAAAATATGAAATTTTGCATAGATCAGAGAAATCAAGGCAGCAACACTGAATAGAAAATGTAGAGCCTTTAAAACAGCACATTTATTGTAATCTTACAACAAGATGACAAGATCTTACAAGAGCATTTTCATGAAAAGATGGAATATTACACACACTGAAATATATATACATGCCTTTTTTTTTTTTTAAATTATTTTTAAGACTGGTGGAGTATTTACCTTAATTCTAATTGAAGAAAAGGCCACCCTTACATCACTTTTAATTTTAAACACAATGGCACTATTACAAGCGAGTCGAAGATCTCCCGTTTCCTTGGAAAATCAGATTTACTGAACACATCTAAGATAATGATCCTTTATATTCATAGTCAACTTCACACCACCAAAACCATGGGTTACCATATCACGTGCAGGACTTGTACGCCACAGATACGCAGCGAATCCTGACAGAGGTCCTTGAAAGCACTTGGCCTCCTCAACACAGGATAAAAGTGCTAGGCTCATGTAGTAACAGCATAAGAAAATACTGTACAGATCTGAGCCAGCCACAGTTACCCTTCCTAAACCATTTCCAGAGGCAAATTTCCAGACACAAGTTAGTGCACCAAGGCTGCATGGTGGCCAACTCTGCCAAATTAAAATACCAGTAGCTCTGTTACTCATCACATTTATCCACACAGGTTAACAAAGCAATTTTTATAGCACCCTCAAAAAATAATTTAAGATAATTCACCTTTCATGCTTTTGGTTCTGAATATAAAAAGAGGCCCCTCCAAAAGCTTTACCACAGGATGGTATGAACATGTATAATTGAATTTGCAAGTTCAATTCGCACCATCAACCATCAAACTGATTTCCCTTCTGTAGCAACTCCTATGGGCATGGATAAGGAATAATCAGCATCACGGGGTGCTCCAAATTATCTAATTGCTGGACTATATAATGGCCATACTCGGAGGTGTTTACAGATGGGTAAAATTTTCCATTAGCTTGAGATTGTTAATTTATGCTTGAGACTGCAGGAAGTTTAAATCCCTGTCGCAACATGGCCCCTGCTCCATTTCAGTTTGAGAAGACCACCCTTTCTAAGAGCTGGCTATTTAAATACTCATGTTGATCAGGTCTACCTTAGATTTCAGCAGGCTTCCTGTGAGCAGAAACAGACGGGCTGTGATTAAAATGCAGGCTCATCTAGCTAAAAATCCCTCTGGTATATCCCCCCAGATAAAGCAGCATAACTAGATAAACCTGAATTTAAGAGGACCAGTCCTCACCAGGTGTGAATCAGTCCTGTCAACCAGATCCTGATCACACACAGGAGAAGGAAATACAAGGTAAATCTCAAACAAGAAAACGCATAATTAAGACAATTTCCCGTCAGGAAAAGGCTTTGATAGATGTGATGGGACCAAGGGAGGAGAGCACACCCTGAGGCGAACCATCCACATCCTGGGTACGATTGAAATGAAACATTGTGGCTTAGACAGATGCTGTTTGTTAGATTTTGGGAGTTAGCAAAAGCCTCACTGGGAGGTACATAACAAGTTTTCCCTTCTTTTACAAACTCGTGTGTGTGTTAATATACCCGTTATGTTAAAAAACAGAGGTATAAGCTCTGACTCCTTAATTTCTGCCCACAAGAAGAAATGCACTGAATGCTATGGGAGTAGAGCTAGGGATACCCGGCCAAAACCAGGTGGGGCAAAGTGTAGTGGAGACAGACCCAAGATCAGTGAACACTCCAGCAAGCTTGCAAAATGCACCTGCAGCCAAAGAAAACTCCAGAAAGCAAGGAGCAGCTTCACACATGAGGTCATAGCTTGCATAACACCCAGTTTAAAAACAAACCACCAAAAAAACCCACCAGAAAAAAAAATTACAAGATAACATTGTCCTGGGTAGAAGGGGCTGTATTTTATGGAAGAAGTCTGGAATCACCTCAGTCTTCTATCATATGACTCTAGTTACTGTCTTTACTGTCTAATATAACTGTCAAGGGTTTTTTTTGGCTATAGAGAATCCTCTGCCTCTCCTGTCAGCCACTATAACCTAATAAATATTTCAAAATATACCCTATTTATCTCTGTTCCTCTTTAAACTGTATAGGAGTATGGAGAAGCTCTTAAGAATCACATACTATTTTGTACTTTTAATGAGCTGCAGAGCATTATAAGCATACACATACACGTCAACTCCATCAGCCTCATTAAGACTTAAAAAGCATTTCTTTCTATTGAAGAAAATTAAAAATATGGAGTTCACTGATGAAAGACTTAAAATTGAAGCATGATAATTAACCTGAAGGTGGCTTCTTGTTAAACTGACTCTATTGCTCCTGGAATCTAAACCACTCTCTCCCGATTACTGAACACAGCACTGTGCCATGAAGATTTAGCACCTCAGCCCCGTATCTCTGACATTCCACTGACAGCTCAGAAGATGTACACACAGAGCTCAACAAGAAATCAAAACTTCCACTTTCCAAAAAAGCTTGTGCTAGTAATCATCTTACCATGATCAAATGCCTCAAGTTGTGCACACCACACAAGAACAGAGGGAAGCACTTATGTTCAGATGTATGAGATGCTGCATTAACACAAAGGAAATGATGAAAAGGTGTTTAGTTTCTTCATCAACTACTTCTTTTTGTCCAGGCAAATGGGGGGCCTTTTAATATAAAAAAAAAAAAAAAAAAAAAAAAAAACCACCAACACACAACACACACCACAAACCACCACAAAAGAAACACACACTGGCATTCTGAGAAAGCACTATACACTACTAGCCAGCCTTACCACTTTGTTAGTGTCATTTTTTGGCATTGAATTTGTTGCTTTTTCTGCAGTCTTTCACAGACGAACTGTCAAGTCAAATTTCTTTTGTCACAGAAAGCATTTCTTTTAGTCTTTCCTTGTCCAAAGGAGTCAAAGAAAAGATCATGTCATATGTTCTTTTTTGAGGCTTAGCTTGGCTTTTTTTGGTCTTTTGAAAGTCAAATAAGGACTGTGTGCTGAAATAAAGCTCATGACCCAGCAAGTATGCTGAGTACTGATATTTGAATGGAAAGACAACTCTGGCACATCTCCACCGACTATCAAGTGCTTTTGTAGTAGATAATATTCTTTAAGTACTCCACATTTTATATAAAAGATGAATCCAGAATTCACAAATAAGGTTTTTTGTTTGTTCTTGCTGTATAACCATTTCCTTGAGAATTCCCATGGCTCTTAGTTCATATTCCTTCCCCAGATTTCTAGCTATAAATCATTAAATAGGCAATACTCTCTTAAAAGAAACATTTCTCTTAGCTGCAAAATACAAAGTACCAAACTTTCCATTGCTAATCCACATCCGCATTTCTTAGCCAGAAACCGAGATTAACAAACACCAGCTGTGAAATTACTTTGTTTCTAAACAATCAATATGTAATAGATGATTAAGTTATCATAGCATGCTTTTCTCATTGCCTAAAAGCAATCAATTGAAATGAACTGTGTAATGGAAGCCAGTTCATAACTACAAGTTCGCATAAGGGTAAAAGGAACTTTGGCCAAAAAAAGTCAGCAAATTCACTAATTTGTGAGTAAGAATAGTCCCGCTGACTTCAGGGTAAAAAAACCATACATCCCAGAGACAAAGAGAAATAGCATTTCAAGTGCTTTTTGTTGCTAAGGATTGGGTGAGAAAATTTTACAAAGGGGTAACATAGTATTGAATTCTGAAGGACTTTGAATACAAACCAGTCTTATCCATCCTAACAATGTATTTTACTTAAAATGGCTGATGAGCGTATTTCACACTAAATGAACTGCAGTCATTTTTGTCAAAATAACGGTATCTTATGAGAAACCTCAATTCAGTACTTCTAATCAAATATTTGAGAGGACTTGGGCTCTCTTTCGTGACAATGACTTGTCATTCAAAAAATTAAAAAGTCTAGAGGAAAAAAAGTCATCTTCCCAGATTTAAAGTATCAGTATTGCCGGCATATACTTTACTGAGAAAACAAAATATCTCCTCTTTCAGGTGTGCAGACAAAATTCAGATATTGATCCATTCTGTATGTATAAGGCCTTCTGCACTGACTTTTTTCTGTTGACACATAGAACATGTTTTTATTTTGCATTTGTGCGTTCATTTAGAAAAACATGGAGAGCTAGTCTTTAAAACACACTTATCTCTGGAAAAGACAAGCTGGTGATTTAGCACAGGCATTGAGAGTTTGGTTCCACACTCTGCTTAGGGGACACAGTGTCCCAAATCCTTTTATACAACATAGACAAAAATTTTTAGCTGAGGTGCTCTGGATCAACTGTGAAAAACTCCCAGGCCCTCGTAGATGTTATACTGTGCTTCCAATGGAAAACAGCAGTTTGGATTAGGCAGAGGCACACCGGTCCTCATCTGCAGTGTCTCTAAGGAGTATTGCTCTGTACTGTCACAATTATCACCTCACCGGTGCATTTTCCACAGCTACCTGCCTCCTGTGCAGGAAGATTATATTACTTCTTCCAAGCTAAGCCACCCATAGGATGGATGAAATTAGTGTTTAAAAATCCATGCCATTTTGACCTGTGGGGAACAGGAGACCTTTTCAACGTAGGATTTTAGAAAACATTAAAGGGAGTGGGCAGCTTTTCATTCCATTCTTCAGAATATGAATATTTTAGAAACTTTTTCTTTATTCTGCTGTAAGAAAATTAAAGTTACGCTGACACTACTCAGCTCTTTTTTTAGCTGTGTAGTTGCATACTGCCTAATTTCTTGTTCTCTAGGC
Organism: Ceryle rudis; assembly: GCA_033439905.1. Taxonomy (NCBI): domain Eukaryota; kingdom Metazoa; phylum Chordata; class Aves; order Coraciiformes; family Cerylidae; genus Ceryle; species Ceryle rudis. The sequence continues at coordinate 6,672 of JAAGNO010000648.1, read as the reverse complement.
TTTTTTTTTCCTGCCTCCTTGACTTTTTCCCCCCTCTTCCTTATCTGATTAGAACACCACATGCCAATAGTAGAAGAAAACATATTGTGCTGGAGAGCTCATTGTGATGCCAAGGAATCTAAGTTAGAGGTTTGGATTCATATCACCATGAAAACTTAACACCAGCTCAGACTGGTTGTGGTAGGAATAAATGTTGAACTTTGGACCCTTAGTGATAAGAGCGAGAATATAAGGATCACAGAATTACTGAGGCTGGAAGAGACTTCCAAGATCATCAAGTCCAGCCTATGACCCAACACCACGACATCGGCTAGACCATGAAGCATAGAAGGCACATGCTGAGAGATGTGCAGATGGAAAGATGAGGGAGTGAACTATAACCTCTCCTTTTTATAGTTACTTGCTAGAAACCATTTATATCCTTACAGCTAATTTAAGACCTTTTTATGAGGAAGGAACCCAGCAGTTTGCTTTAAAGTTATCTGATTTTAGGGTTACTAAAAAATGCTCAGTTGTGAAGTATGAGCTGCATACTATACCCTTTTAGGGCTGTTCTAGATCCTAGTTCCCTTAGTTGCTGCAGCTATTCAGAAAGATAGCCATGAAGTAGATACCTACACATAAAGTTGAAAATTCAAGCTTATGACCTCCTCTTTCATTCAGGAATCAAGAGCTGAGTCCTCCTGCAGTTTTCCTGATGGATGTCCCAGTGAGCACAAACAGACTACTTCAGGCCTCGGGGGACAGAGCAGGGAAAGAACAAAGCAATGCACTGCACCCTTTTGATGCATCTGACATGTTTCCTACATCCTGGTTGTTGACTTTGCTCCTGGGTTCAGAAGGGAAGAACAGTAAAATGCAAGAATGGCTTAAATAGTATTTCATAGTCAGAATGAAGAAGACCTGAGGTTGTTCTGTGATTGTTTCCTTCTTGATCTTGTGCATCCTCATAACATACATCAGGAAGACCATCTTAGTGCAATTTCACAAAAGAAATATTCTGATAGAGTCTTGGAGAGAGAGTCCCAAAAGACATAGAAAGACTACAATAACAGTAGATGATCACTGGACTCTATCCGTTAAGCTACTGCATTTTAAGCTGCCTGCTGTTTTGAACATGTTCATGGACTGTTTTCCAGGCATAGTTTGTAGTAAAATGTGATTATTTACTACTTTCCTACAAAGAAAATTACAGAACATGAAGGCATGGATGCATAAATTGTTTTGCCGTAATCACAAAGATTATAGCTTCCAGATGGAATGAAAATGAGACAGCATTTGAGCTGATATAGCACATTAGTAATCATTCATTAGTATTTATCATACTAATTCACACTTCAGCAGACCCACACAGAAGCATCATGCAAACTGACATGAGGACCTTCAATTCCTGCATATAAACAAGTCCTTATGAGCAGGGAGGCAGCTCCAACAGTGTCTAGCAAATTCCTGATACAGGAATTAGATTTGAGAAAAATTCCAATGGCTTAAAGGCTGTTGTTATCCTTCTGCATTAATGGGTTTTTATACTAAGCAGTTTAAATGGGAGATTCAGTTTTAAACAGTCAGGAAAACTACTAGATATACTTTGCTGACAGAATAACAGGCTAATGTATGTTATTTGTTGTAACTCACGGCTTCAAGAGTTTGTCACTTTAGTCGATGTGGAGACTGAAAACACCTAAGTTTTCTAAAACACCCACAGTTTGCTTAGAAGCTTTTGCCAAATACCAGGAAGATAAAAGCCATACTGTAGCAAGGAGGTGATCTAAAATAATATACATTACACAGACTGGTAATGTGATAATACTGTAGGTTCAGCCTATGGTATTTTACCTACCAGTCCAAGTATATTTTGTTCATACTAACAAATAGTTGTGCAGTCTCCACCATGCAGAGAAAGGTTTTGCCTTACTAAGTACAATGACAAGAATAAAAACCTGTTGGCGACACTCTTAGGCAGTTAGGAATCACCTGCCACACGCACAAACCCTCTTGCTTTCCACGGTTTCTTAGGTACCACGTCCTGCTGATTCCAGTGCTGCATGAAAGAAAAAGGCAAGACTCACATGGGCAAGTACACTAAAGAATAAAATAAGATTATAACAATAAGCTACAATGTAACAGCCAGTCTTACACATGAGTGTTCTGAGACTGGATCAAGAAACACTCTAGCACCAGAACATATATGGAAAAAATAGTAATGAGCCATGCTCTAGCTAGACAGCTGTATACTTCCCCTCTGTCCGGATTTTCCCGTTGTCAGGTTGATTAATGGAATCTCTTCACATTTATCTGCTTTTGGATATCTTAAATCTCAACAAGTCCATTTCATGTTCTTGCCACCAACATTTCCAGTAGATTTCTTCTAGCATGTCAGAATGACAGATAAGTTCCTGCAGCCAGCCTTGTAGAGAGCTCATTATTGTTTCAGACTTGTGTGCTCACCCTGGAGGTCCTCTGTACAAAGGCCTCCAGAGTTTTAGGTCATTTTATAATCTATGGTGAGTAAAGGTGTCATTTCTCTACTAGAAGAAGCTTTGGAGCAGAGTTCAAAGCCACATTCTGAATTTTATATTGTTTTATATCACTGGCCCATATACTAAGTAACAAGAGTAGAAATAACTGCAATAAACATTAAGTAATGCGGCACGCACTTGATCTGTTTTATTTATTTGGTTTTCTGCTCTACACTGAAGTGCCGTCAAGTTGGTTTTTGGGGTTTGGGGGGGGGGTTAACAAGATACTTCCATTATTTTTCTTCCAAAAGTTTCAAGTTCTCACTGGCATCACAGCAACTTTATCAGTACACAGTTTTAATTCACTTGAAAACATTACTATTTTGAAGCTAGCATCCAGAAATCACTCTCAATATTTAGAGAGATAATGTTGAAAAAAGCATAGCTGAAATTTCTTATGCTAATTCCAAATAAACTAATTTTTGTCCTTTCTATGGGTTTTTACCAGCGTTAGTGAACTTAATCAGACACCAATGTACCTGTATCGGCAACGGTGTTTTATTATGATCATCACTGGTTTTGCATTGAATGAGTGAATTTGAGCGAGCAATGAGGTGAAAGATTGATCAGCCACATGAGAGACAACATATCCTGTCTCTCCTCCACACGGTGCAATCATTTTCTTTTCCACGCAGCCGAAGGACCGGTTGCTCATATTGTCTTGCAAGATGTTTTTAACATCACCGCATAATTATTTGACATTGTAATCAGAGATAGAGCTTTAATTGTCCCTTTTACTCTCAACAGCTCCTTCCAATATTCTTTAAGCTAAATTTTGGTATTGAGCCACAACTCTGTGCTGGAGAGCTGTTTGGTGTATTGCCCTGAGGTGGCTTAAAGCAAGCTGTGATCATGGAGACCCTTATCATGCTCAGGGCAATGCAGGCATGGAATTTACTTGGAAATCTTTTCTAAGATTTTTCCTTTCCAAGGAAAAAGAAAGGCATGCATCTCTGGTTCTTCTGCTGCTCCTACATCTTAAAAGAAATCATGGTTCATATTTCAAAACTTGTGATGCTGGCCTGCAAATTTGGGAGTAGGAAAGAAGGAGGAAGAGAATATTTGTTTCCTTTCAAGTTCTAGGGATGGGAGTGGACCCTAAGTAGGAAGTTTCCCCATATTCTTTGCTATTGTGATTTTTTCTGAATACAAAAACACGCGTCTTTGCTCTGTAAGAACACAGTCTGGTTTTGCCAGCCTATTTAACTAAAGCCTGCTATGGACAGAACACGTAAACCATGTAGATCTTCCAAGTAATCAGAAAACAAGTAACCAGATCAAGGCAGAAGCCCAAGCTGGAGTTAAATAAGTAATTACTAACAAGGTTGATGTTAACAGCAAACAAGACATTTTGTAAGCTAAACTTTATGAGTTGCACAGTCAGCTCACCATGCATCTAGAAATTACTGCCACATTTATATCACACCTACTGCTGAAGATTCAAGCAATGCAATTTAAGGCACCTGTCAATCGCAGAGAACCAGTATCATTAATACGCAAGTGTAGACACCAACTTTGTTTGTATCCAAATAAATAATTAACTTTTTAAAATTTATTTACAGAAATAAATATTTATCATTCTTCGCCCCATCTCAGAAAGGTCAACTGCTTTGTAAGCTGCAGCTACCAGCTGGATACCAGAGATATTTGTGAAAATTCTCCTTTCCTCTAGAGCAAAGGAAGGCTCTTCCCTCCATTTAAGCCAGCTACCAGGCTGTTTCCCTGGAAGCATGATTTTACACTAGAAATCTGAACTTTCATACATAGTGAAGGGCACTTTCTCTCCATCTGAGGTCAGAAAAGCGCCTCAGAATATCATCTGGTTCAAATCACACCCTTTTTTCCCCTGCCTGTTTTTCTGAGCTGGTTTATGATCAACTGACCAACGCCTTTCAGCCCATGGAATTATAACTTCTGCTAAAATAGTGAGGAGCTTAGAGCATGCTTCCATGTTAGTACATTAATATCTTCTATTTACTAAATGCTTTGGCTCAATTTACCTCCTAAAGCTATCTGGCTGTATGTTTTAACATGATTAGATAATTGTTTACTTTGAGAAGATAATCACTTTATCACTTAGATCTACCTTTTAGTGGTTTAGACAAGCAGTTAAAAGTCTAATGATAATGATGCCATTTGCAACCTTCCAGTACCTGAAGGGGGCCTACAGGAAGGCTGGAGAGGGGCTGTTTACGAGGTCCTGTAGTGAAGGATGAGGGGTAATAGGTTTAAATTAGAGAAGAGTAGATTTAGATTGGACATCAGGAAGAAGTTCTTTACATTGAGGGTGGTAGAGCAGGGGAATAGGCTACCCAGGGAGGTGGTTGAGG
>JAAGNO010000646.1:211278-229763 GCA_033439905.1 Ceryle rudis | reverse complement strand
AAGAGGCACATTGTCAAGTTAATAAAAAAAAATGACACTTGACTTCTGAGGATATTTTACTGATTTCTCAGGATGTTTATGGGAATAACAGTTGAAAGGAGACATAAAAAAGAGAAAAGTATACCATGAAAAAAATACCAAATTTCTGTGGTTTACACTGTGCCAGTTTCTGCAAAGTTCTATGACATCGTCCGTTCAGTTCATTTGCTGATTGTTTCCAAATGAAAGATACAATACATTGACATTATATAGATTTGTTTCCTGTTAGTTCATCAGGCTAAGAAGAACCCTAGACAACATCAGTTCTTAAAAACTAAAAATGTTTTTTGCTATTTTTTCTATGTTTTCCTTTTAACACTTGCAAGAAGTTTGCAGAAGCCTTTATATTTTTTTAATATATGAAATATATAATAAGGTATTTTCTGATGTTTTATACATCAAAACTTAATTTTCATTGTCACTCATTAGTGAGATGCTGCTCTGCATGAGGGAATTACTATTCATCTCCCCATCACTGTAACCCAGCATCAAAGGTAAAAAAGCAGGCAGCAGGTGAACTAAAATAAGGAAAAAATTTGTATATAACAAAATACTGTAAAGGCAGGAAATTTAAAGTTGTGTCTAAAGTTAAAATATAAACAATCAGAAAGTTAATATAAGCTTGGATCTCTGAAGCGTATGCAACATTAGAAATGAGGTATGAAAGGAGATTTGATTCTTCTTATTTTTATAACCTTGGAAGCAGAAATGGTCTTGGTGCAACACCAGCAACATAACTGAGAAATGGGACTAAAAAGATTAAAAGTCCTAAGATTGAGACTCTTCAGGGGGGATCAGTACAGGGACAGAAAGCTGAGTGTGCTCAGTGCCTTCCTTGCTGTGGTGTTCTTCCAGCTCACATTCCCTCCCCATGGAAAACAGACTTACCTTTGTGACATCTTCTTTTGATCCTTCTCATCTCTAGCATTCCCTAGAAGATCAGACAGCATGAAGACAAAGCTCTGGTGCATCCAGTTGAGCAGTCTGCACATTCAACCACTGGCACCAGTACCCACCTGCCTTTAGTCTGTCACCATGTACAAGCCTTGATAACACAGACTCTGACAGAGGATCCTGTTTAGAAGTCCAGAAATTCATCTGGAGAGATGGAAATATTTCCCAATAGATCTTTGCTGTGTAGTAGAGAAAGGACTTCTTCCCTGGAAAAAGCAAGAGGTGCTAATTCTTGTCACTATCATGTCCTTTCAAATCAAGGCTGCCCTTTTAATACTAGGGGGTGTTGTTGAGATGAGATCTGGTTGTTTGACATCAGTGCCAGACTGCACTGAGGTCTCCAGGCCCAGAGATGAGACACTTAAAAAGCTTGTCTTATCTAGAAACTACTTCTGGTGTAAAATTCAAGGGAAATATTGACTGAAGTGACTTCAGAGACGTTGTTTGGGAGTTTTCTCTGCCCTTGCTGATAGCAACAACCTGTGGAAGAAGAGGTCTGAGGTAACCAAAGAGCCTCCAGATGTAGGCCTTCATGTCTGGCTTACTGAACAATTTATTCGTGTATGTTTTATTGTAGCCACTGGTGTCAATAGCTCATGACTTCATGACTTCCACAGAAATTTTTCTTCAATTTTATTAGTAGTTCTCCTCCATTCCCTTTTCTAAAGAGGGAAGACTGAGATGTTTTGTCTCAAAAAAATGCCACCTTTGCTGCTACTCAAAGGACCAAGTAATTATTGAAAACAATGATTTCCAAGTTTGCTGGTAAAACTTGGGTGTATTGCCAGATGCCTGCTTGAACAAACTGAATCCTTTTTGCAGTGAGACGGGAGAGGTTCAGTGCTCCTGATTTATGTATGTACCCCCTTCAGTCTGGGCTAGGACAGCTATAAACAAGCCTTCATTACTTAGAAACAGCCTTTTTTACCTACTACTGCTGAATTTTCTGCAGATGTACCCACCAGGTCACACACTCAGTATGGAAGAGCAGGCCGATAACTGCTGATTTCACTGAGACTTTGTCAATCAGAAAATTAGACAAAGCATAGGTCTGTTTGGGGAATGAAGGCTGACTGCCATAGCAGCTGTTTTTCCTGGCTTGGATCAAAATGTTTGTTCTCCCTTGGATTCCTGCTTTAGACTGATGGTCTCCTTAACACTAGGGTCAATACCTACACATAAAGTGCAATGTAGGGACTGTGAGGACTGAAGTATGGTGCATATGCAGTAACACAGAGACTCTGCTGTCCAGAAGGTTTCCCGGTCATGTGTTAATGGTGCATTCTGGTATATGTATGCAGACAACCATCTCTAACAACCACAGCTACTATGCCCATGGAGCTGTGGTTAAAATGTCAGCAACCCAATACTCTATTATTCTTCAGCGCTGACTTCAGCTCAAAGTGGCCATTTTCTTGTATATTATTGCTTTGGGGCTAGAATAACTTCATGCCAGACCACATGCTAAGAACACTAACTTCCAAGCACCTCTTCTGCTGTAAGTGTCTGAAACGTAAAGACCCAAGGCTTCAAGACACATTTTGATTTCTGTTGTGCTGGAATGAAAGGAACTACTCCAGTTTAATGAGCATAACTGGGGGAGAGCACTTGGGCCTTCTCAGAGTAAATTTCTAAGAGTCATACTGGAAAAAAACCAAAAGGATCTGTCACTCTTCTCCCTATTCTCTTCTGGGTTTGAATGGCTCAGGCAGAATGCTGAAAACTTGTCACTGATGATTTTGAAATACTGAAAAATAAATAATTTCTAGACTTTGTAAAAATAGGGAAGATTTACAGCAGTGAAAAATAAAAAATGCTCATGGTATTAGGGAAATAATATTACCTTATGGGCTAAACATAATTAAAGCCAGTAATCCTGTTGAGTATCTTACCTGAGGATATGAGGTGAAGGACACTGGCTAACTTTCACCACCAATGTTTGATGTACCTTCAGCTGTAGATAATTGGTTTTGAGTTCATCTTCATTAAGCAGTAGAGTAGATTTAGGGAGGTGACATAAAGTGTATCAGCCCATAATTTCATGACAAAATGTATATGCTGTTGAGAAAGCTGACAGAATGGAGCTTGGATTATTCACAGGTCATTTCCCTTTAGGGAAAGGTTTTGGAGCTATGACTGTTATTTCAGATCCTTTTTTCCTGGTCATGTGGTTTTGCTCAACACATAGGTCATTCATTTGGGTAGTTCATTGGTTGGCAGAATATATCTTTGAGCAGATGTTATTTCCAAATTGGAGGTCATGATCTTGGAAGTGCAAGTGGAAATGGGGTCATGGGAAAATCTGAGAATTGCTGGAATGTGGTGAAAGCAAAGTAATCTATATACATTTATGTTGACAGCAACCACAGAATGGTTCCCTGAGGAACTCAGATGAAGTTATCACAGGGTAGTAAGGTAAAACTGACATAAACAGCTCAAGGTTTGGGCCTGCTGTTCTTAAAAAATCTTTAGGTAGTTCAGCTGTCTTAAATCTAAACCATGTGCTGAGATACGTTTCTAATCACAGAAATCAGGCTTTGTGGGGAGGTTTCCTTTGAGTGTGCATGGCATATCATTGCTTTCGGGCAACCAAGAAACTTCCTTTCCTGATAGTGAGAAAAGTTTCGCATACCATGTGCCACAGACATCAAAGAAGATTTTCATGTTAGTTTTTCAGTAAATATTTCAATATATGCATATGTTTGTCTATTTTTCATCAGAGGGCTCTTCCAGCCCTCAAAATTTACAGGTGGAAAAACTAAAACTAGAGGAGAAGGAGAAAACATGCCTGCTACATCCAGATCCTTAGACCAATAGAAAGTTTTTCAAGTAGTTTTGCATACTAGGAACTTACAGCAGTACAAAGTGTCTGTGTTGCTGCAGAACTGGGGCTGAGCTGCATGATTGCCTCAAGAAATCTAGCTGCTACAGGCAAGTTGGCAACTGCCTTGAACATGTGGGTGACAGAGGCATTTAAAGGCAGCTGCTGTGTTGATCCTTCTGCATCATACGATGCATGGCAGTTGCTCTCAAGAACTATTTGAGATTTTAGTGCAAACCCGCAGCATCATTATAGAGGTTCTGTTTATTCCTGTTCAATTTAATGTTCCCTTTCCCACATATGGCAGTGATCGTGCTGACAGACTGCATATGATGGAGCCTTTGGTTCAACTCAGCAGAAACTTTCCGGTCATTAATGAAGGTCCTAAACACTTCATTAGTGTTTTGTCCAGTTTGTATTCTTGCCCGAATAAGGTTTAATTTTCCCACTCTGGTGTCTCCTCAACCTACTTATGTGAATGATATGAAACTTCTCAAAAAGTCTGTGTTCAGTCCACTGAGTAATGAACTCCCTCTTAGTAGATTTTCAGTTGATATCACGGTTGAACATTAATGAGTAGTGAACAATTAATACCAAAAATTAGAATTTCAGATGCAGACTCCAATCCTGAAAACAAGCCTGGGTTTGTTGAGTGTGTGAATCCTTTTGTATTGTATTTTGTAAAGTGAAATAATTGCACAATTCTGTTGAAGACACTGGTATTTGTTATTAAAATGATATAACATAGAGATAGCATTTCTGTCTCATATAAGCTACATAGGAGACACCTCTATACAGGAAATGCTTTCTTTACATTGTAATTTTCTTCACAGGTAACCTACAGCATCCTTCTGCAGAAGCCATAACAATTCGTAAATGCTTATAGGGCCAGAAAGCCTCAAAACCTGCAGAATTTCTCTATGTGCAGATTTTAATGTGTAAAGGTGAGAACTGCCACCACTATAGCCCCCTACCTCTGTGCTTTACAGCACTGAGGAAGTAACAAATAAGGGTAGGAACCGAGAAACCAAGGTTCCTCAGTACTTTTACAGTAGACTACTCTTACCCTATTTTCATCCATATATCCTCAGTGGGATGATTCTGGGGGCACTGAGCCATACTGCCTGCTGAAGGAGTGGGAGATGATTTTGGGTGTGAGCAAGAGAAAAGAGGGTGGCAGTTTGGTAGCAGTTTGAGTCTTTGAGAAAAGCACTTTAGGAACAGTATAATGTTCCTGCTGAAATCATCAAGTGAGGCTAATTACTTAGCTATTAAAATAACATTATTAGCTTACCAAGTTAATGTTATAGGGTTTTAAGACATTTCTTTTCCCTCTGATCAATTTTTCCAGTTTATATTAGAACCCTGTGAGATAGGAATGTTGTTTCTAAATGAAAGATTATTTGACAAAGCAACCATTATTCAGCAAGAACAGGGATTACATGATAGTCCAAATATATAGACCTTTCTTTAAACTATTCTCAAAATCTTCCTGCTAAGAGGAAACAAATGTCTAATAAAAAGTGCACTCAGTCTTTTTGAAAATAAAAGTTCAGTCCTTAGTTTTGCTATTTTAAAAATGCCTTTATTTTGGTTTTGATAATATAAAGCATCTAACATAAAAAACCCTTTTCTCTTGTATTTCCATTTAGTTGTAATGATGTCCACAACAGACGAAAAAGCCCCCGCCCCCCTTTTTTTTTTTTTTTAATTCTGACATGCCAGACTGAAAAATCATCAGGAAGTCAAAAGTGCCTGCCTTAACCAAGTTACCTTGTGCTTTGTAGGACTGGCAAATACACACGGGGCACTGTTTAAATTGTAACCTTTTCTGCAGATACAGCCTTGCAGCTGCAACAGGGAATTAAGCAGCTGAAACCAAAATCTAACGCCCACAAGCCCCAGGAAGTCACATAAGTGAAGTAAGTATCTGAGTGACTTTCACGGATAACATTGCCCTTGCCAGGGCAGGGTTTGTATTTCAATTTTAAGGTGGTTAGCATGTGCAGTGGTCTGGAAAACAGTATGAGCAATAATATATGCAAAATGTAAATGCTGAACTCTGATACTAGCCCTGTGAGGAAACTCAGCCAGTGCTGGCAAGAGTTGTGAGCAATAGGTTCCCATAACTGGCTTGCTGGTCTGTGTCTATGCTAGCCATCTCCCTATCTCAATATTGTCCAGGGACTGAATTTCACCAGCTCTTGCACTGGATGAAGCTAAAGAACAGTCAGTCATTTCCACCAGCATAACACCATTCATACCTGTATTAACAGCAAAAAATATTTTCTTTCTCTGTTCCCTTTCCCATGCGTTAGTCAGGAGTAAAAGGGAAGAAGAGGCTACCATTCCTCATGAAGACCAAACATCACTCCTTATTACTTCCAAAAATGTCTTATGTCAAAACAGATTGAGGATTTTCTCTCTCACACAAAGTTCTGATATTCATTCCTAAATTTGCATTGTCCTTGAATATCTGTTCCTGCTTTGGCTTATATCCTGACTGTAGTAAACCAAGACAAGGTCTCATTCAGCAAAACCATGAGTTGAAGGCCAGCAATAAAATTTATATCTTCAAAACAGACTCAATGGCAATGTGACTGTTCCTCTCTCTCGTACATAGCTCAATGTGTACTACAGGAGAGATGACACGTTTGCATCATTTCAAGCTATGAAGACATGTTCAGTGGCATATGTGCAGATTGGTGTCCACACTGGATGAATGTAGGTGGTGACTGAGTCCACCAAGCCTACCATCTGCACCAAAGTCAAGGGGCAATGTACACACAGTCCTAAATCAAATAATGCACTTAAACCTAACTGTAACTTAACTGCATTAAAACCATCTCTACACACCAAGGACTTCACCATGCAGAGAAGCAAGCACTGAATGCAGCCTAGATGAGAGCTCTCCACTTTGCTGTTTGGATCCAGACCTGCGTAACCATGGCATGTATTCTCGGAAAACTCTTGCTTCTAAAGGGCAAAAAATATATGAATGCTTTTTTGTTCCTGAAATTTCTGTTCCTTTTTTTATTAGTAAGTATTTTAAGGCTTATCTCTCTGCTTTGATGACTTTGACCTTTCAGTTACTAATGACATAATTTGGCTTTGAACTTGTATATCACTTCACAGCTTCTTGCTTTCTCACAAAGGCACTGGTGCTTACTGGTATTTCCACCTCTTCCTACTTTTGTACGCACATTTGTGCCTCCTCAATATACAATAAATTCAGCCAACACAAGCTTACTTTATACCAGCTGATTAGGCTTCAGATTGAGGTTGAGGAAGTGCATTGATGTAAAGTTCTGATTTTCATAATTTTTAAAATATTTTGTGGGAAATAAAATTCTTTGTCAGTTTTCCAGTTACATTTTGTAAAATGAAGGAGAATAGTTTAAACTACTACGGTATCCCATTTAAAGCGTGTTTCTTCTTGTTCAGTAGAGTACAGAAGAATTCACTCTTAAGGTTAATTGACTTCAAATCAGATATTATGACTCAGAACAAAAATCTGGATACTTTTATCCAACCTTATTTTGGAGAAGGGCTCAGTACAGATTGTTGTGAGTCTTTGTGAAAGAAGGTGCATTATCAGCAGAAACTAATTCCTCATGATTTTTATGAAAAATGCAAGGGTAGCAGAACTATACTGTGACAGATGCTCAGAATCCTGAGCATCCAGAAAGATAAGACATTGCTATCTGCAGAATACCTAACGATGTACAAGAGGTGTGCAAGAAAATAACCTGTCCTCTCTTCTGTAACTCATATTTATCTCTCAGATTAGAACACGGAGCTACAAACCTTTCTTATAAAAGTTTGAGTGGTCATATGGCAGCAGACAAGGAATAAGAGAATCACTTGAATAGTGCATTATTCACAGAGGCCTCACATCAGGAAAGCTTTTAAAAATTGTTATTCAGGAAAATTTTAAACGTATGCTCACACATAGTTGAAAGAAGCCACATGATAAAGGAAAGTTAATGAGGTATTTAAAGTGTTTTCAGATCTTGCCTAATCACAGACTCTGTGGGACAGGGGCTGCTGTTGTCTAGTTATTTTGCAGCTCTCCTTTCTGCATGCCTTGACAAGGTAACGTCCTTTAGACATCACACAGAAGAGGTTTTTGGGGTTTCTAGGATAGGAGAGGACATTTTGTTGAATTTTAGATTTAACCTCTGTCATATCGGTCTGGTTTACTTTGGGGGTTGATTTTGGTTTAGTAGAGGAGGGAGAACCTAGATGACTAGTATGTCATATACAGTATCACAAGTACTGACAACATGCCAAAGAGGCAGATTACATGGAGATAACAGTTGTGACTTTTTACACCAGAAAATATCTTCTAAATGAATCTCGTATGATGTTATCTTCAGAAATATCTATGTTGGTCCAACAGGAGTAGTCTGAGCTGTATTCTGTAGCTAGATGAAAAGGAAGAGAAATATTGTTTGCTTTTCATAAGGGGGAACATATTCCCTGAATCCAGTTTCTCTAGGGTGAATTCTGACTGGGTCAGCGGACCTAATCAGAACGCAGTGTGATTCTGGATCTACTCCATGACCTAGGTCAGATGGGCAGAATTATAAATTGGGAGAGGAGTGGATGGAGTGCAGCCCTGCAGAAAGGGATATGAGGGTGCTGGTCGATTGAAGGCTCAATAAGAGTCACTGGTGTGCCCTGGCAGCCAAGAGGGCAAACTGCACCCTGAGGTGCACTGAACACAGCATAACCGGCCGTTCAAAGACATGATTATCCCACTGTGTTCAGCACTCGTGCTGCCTCACATAGAGTACTGTGTGTAGTGCTGGGCCCCACAATTTAAAAAGGTTGTAGAGGTCCTTTAATGCAGCCAGAGGAGGACAACAAAGCTGGTAAAGGGGCTGGAAGGAATGTCCTATGATTGAGTGGCTAAGGACTTTGGGCTTGTCTAGTTTGGAGAGAAGGAGGCTGAGGGCTGACCTCATTGCAGCTTCCGGAGGAGGGGAAGTGGAGAGGGAGGTGCTGGTCTCTTCTCCAAGGCATCCAGTGATAGGGTGTGTGGGAATGGCTCAAAGCTGTACCTGGGGAGGTTTCAACTGGACATTAGGAACATTTCTTTACTGAGAGGATGGTCAAACATTTGAACACACTACCTAGAAAAATGGTCAGTGTCCCAAGCCTATTGGTGTTTAAGAAGCATTTGAACAATGCCCTTAGTAACATGCTTTAAGTTGGTCAGCCCTGAAGTGGTCAGGCAGTTGGACTAGATGATTGTTGTAGGACTCTTCCAACTGAAATATTCTATTCTACTCCATTCTTCTTTTCAAGATAGTTTCTGAGTAATTAACAGTATGGGAGCATACTATGCTTCCCTCATAAAAGCATACTGTCAGCTTTATTGACTCTTCTGCTGAGAAAGTTGTCTATTACTTATTCTTTGAAGAGAATAAGATGCTTTCAGGAAAATTTGTCTTCATGTTCTTTTCAGAATTATTCACACCTATGGGACCAAGAAATTAAGATAATGAACAAAAAATGTATATGCACAACAAATAAGATAAAAAGATAAATCTTTTGTTCTGTTCCCTTTTTATCAGGCTACATTTCTGATCACAGAAACAGACCAGGAAAAGCAGAATTCCTGGTTTTCAACAATAAATCACAAAATTGCTGTATTGCTGATTGATTGGGTCAATTCTTCCTGCCATATCTTTTACTAAGAAGGGTATGTCCATTTTTTTGATTAAGTTGTAAAACTAATGTGGCATGTCCTGGATTCCTTTACAAGAACAAATAGTGCTCTGCATTTTCTAACCTATGGAAATAAAAATTCTTTGACACTGGTAACTGAAGCCATACTTATAGTATATGTAGATATGTAATTTGCCTTTTGCAGCAGAGAACAGTTTCTGTTTTGTGGGGTTTTTTTGTGTTTCTTTTTTATTTTTTTTTTTCCTCCTTGTTGTTGTTGGAATTAGTTCCATATCAGTAAGTTTACTTAAAAAACCCCAGAACTTTTCCACCCAAACTGACAAATTCTATATTTAATTACTATAATAGTCCACAATTTCAAACTTGAGGCTTCAAATAGCTTTCCAGACATAAAACAATTTTTGATGTGTGACACAAATGACATTTTGATTTAAGTGGCTCTTCCAATTTTTTAATACTGTTGAAAATAAAGCCACTTAACTAAGTCTTAAAGTATGTAATAATGAATCTAATTGTAAGGACAAAGCCACTTATATTTCAAGGGATTTGGCTTAGGAGCTGATTCAGATCAGTCAGTATTTGTAGATTTAACACCAAAAGAATGGTGTGGCTCAAACATAAGTAATATGAATTTCAAAGGAATCTTTTATTCCAGTGTAGCTAGAATCAGATTGAGATTTTTTTTAGTAGCTTGGCCTTTGAGCCAAAAAAGCCTATTTTTCTGTGTTACTTTAGAGATTTCACTGCTTATAACTGCGTTTCATTGTTACTGTGTAAATAAGCTATTTATGAGTTTCTGTATCAGAATTCGGAAGTAAGTCACGTTTGTGAGAAATAAGGGAAGTCAAAGATACCTGTGAAATGACTGCTATGATTGTATGCTTATTTGTAGTATATGGCTTAATCACCCCATGTTTCCATGCCCTGTGTGATCTCAAGCTATGTGGAAGGCTATTTGCCACCACAGCTGTTTTTTTATTACTGTTTCCTGTTTATTATTCTATATATATATATAACATTTGATACATGAACATTTCCTGTTCTGTTAACAATTCATACTAATGTAGCATTCTTTTATGAGCACATATGTTAAAACCCAGGCTATAGTTCAGCAAGGTATTTGAATACGTGTCTCAGTTTAAGAATGCAAGTAGCCTCTGTGCTGAACTGCCTTAATTAATCAAGGCAGATATAAAGTATAAGGACAGTCAGAAATATGAGAACATCCTTTAAGCAAAAGAAAGATTAGGTTTTTGTTGGAAGCTCCACTACCCCACGACAATTTCTGCAGACTGTTGGCAGTTGTTTAAAGTATTTAAAACCCAGCAAATTTTCAGTAATGGAATTTTACTTTGGAACACTTTATTTTAAATTAGCCATATCCCTATCAATAACAGTAAGCAATCTACAGGCATCATTCCAAACTCTTTGGCATATCCAAAAGCTATATGTTATGTCTTCTCACTTGCTATTGCTCTCTTATAGTTGTTCAAATTGTGTATTGACTAAAACAGGCAAAGCAGAATATACTTATCAGCAGTAAATATCCTGCAGAAAATTTCAAGCTGTATTTTTATGTATGCAAAATGTGTATAAAGATGACTTATATAAGAACACATGTTTAAAAGCTCACTGACTTAGTCTTGCTTTGGGACATTATTTGTTGATTAAAATTTAAAAACCCCATACATTTATAGATATACAACTCTTGGTTTAGGTCTAAAATAGAATGGATTTGAAGCTATGTATCCTTAAAATACTTAATATACTGATAGGACATTTAGAGTCAATACACAGAATCAGTTCTCCTTTGTAAACCACCACCAGTGCTAAGTTATAGTATTAATATATATGGGACTATATAAAACTGTCTTATATCTATCTGAACATGTTGATACATTTGACATAAACTTAAAAAAACTGAATTGTGTAGACACCAACATCAACTAGAATTACCATGATTATCAAAATGGATATCTAAACTAGAGAAAAGAAATATAGAGAAGTCATGGAAGGAATCTTCAGGGGAAAAGTACTTTCCATTTCCAAGATCAGAGCATTCCTTTTGCCAGGTCATATGAACAAGACACAGAAAGCCATAAAAAATCTTAGCAGGTTTTGTTCTGCTGCTTTGTGCTTTAACCCTTGACAGGAAATAAGTTCCAGTGGGCTATTCAAAATAGAGTTTAGATATCAGGTCTTATCAACATCAGGACAGATAATGAAAAAAATGTTTGCTGTCTTCTCAGCTGTTTGGGCAACCTCTAACAGCATTTGTGTGAAAATCAGAGGGTATCCTCTCAGTGCATTACATCTTGCATGGGTTTTTGAAGCTTTCAATAAGACTATTAGAACATCTACCAAATGTGATTCGTTCCAAAATTTACAGCCTTCTTCATCAAGTTTTCTCAGTTCAACAGTCCTACCAGGGACTTCAGCCTAAATTAGCACTTCATTGTGCTCCATGCCTCTGCTAATCAGAATTCATCTCCCTACACTACGACCCACTGGAATGAAACTGTGCAAATGTGTTAGGAAAAAAAAAAAAAAAAGTTCATAGAGTTTTTAGTTTCCAAAATAGTTCCTATTTAAATAAATGCTACACATTTATTTTATTAATTATAACTTAAGTATCCTCATTTGGGGATATACACATTCTGGAATGCATGTGGATCAAGTGTTTATCTCCCTTCTCCCTTCAGTGCCCTAGGAACAGCTAGGAGCTGGACAGCACAGCAAGGGATGCATGTTAAATATGTCACGGCTTGGCAGTAAAGTGCCAATAGCAGTACAAGAGTTGTGTAATCTGCCTTCATGCTCCAAACCAAGCACAAAAGATGGAAGCTGCTTTGCATGGTTTCCCAGCAAAGAAACGACTCACTGTACACCAATGTTCAAACAATCCTTTCCTTGTTTTCACTTGAAATTAAATACTATACTGTATAATGCTGCAGTGGAAGACACTGCATAATATTCTGGTATTTGATGTTTAAGAATTCAGTGATGATTAGTGATATATTCTACTAGGAGAGTGTGGTGCGATAGCAGTACCGCCAATTCTTGCAATTACCTACAACAATTTCTCTTAAACCCTAAGAGAAATAAATGGAGAAAACTTACTCAGTCATTGAATAGTTCTGTATTTGCACTGTGATTCTTGTGACAGAGATGTTAAATGAATTTCCTATGACTATTTTCTTTAACAACATTAATTTATTCTCTTAATTATTCTGTCTTGTTAAGAGCAGACAAAAATTGTTGGCATTTTCTGATTCAAATATTTTATGCTCTTAGATACTATGTTACTAGTAACAACCGCAAAGTAGTGCCTCAAATTTTGCAAAATCTTCTTTCATTTTTATCAAGAAACTGTGAGTTACACTGTGGAAAGAGTAAGAGTCAGGCTTTCCCATCCTCTGGGAGTGGGGTTTCTCATTTCCATGCCTGTAATTTGGTGCTGATATCCAGCAAGCACTCTAATATTGTGTTAAATCAACTCCTGACATTTTAAATATTGGCAAATTCATGTGTCAGCTATGGAAGTTACCTCTTCAAGTAAAATTAAAATTTACCACATGATTTGATTTAGCATTTTTATAACAAAATTTCTATTTTCTAATTCATTGTATGACAGCGTATAGTCCATACAATGGTCTCTTTTTGTGTATATTTTTTTGTATTTAAAGATGTACATATGGCTGTAAATATTTCAGTTTGGTAGTCTACCACTTGTTTGGCCTCCTCCCTTCACTCCACCCTAACCTGTTTATCTTCTGACTGGCAAATATTTCTTCCTGAAGGAGATGCATTAAGTTTCTGCTGCTAAGTGTCTTGGCTTCTCTTTTGCTCTCTTTCTACAAAGGAATCTTTAGAATCCTATTCAGCAACAGGATTTTTAACTGTAAATTGATAAAAATTAAAAACTACCATTAATTTCAGTCCTTGTCAGAAAGAAAGGGAGAAAGAGAGGACACAAAGTAAAAAAGAGAAGGGATATAATGATAAGGAGAGAGAAAGAAAAAACCTCTACCACATTCAAAAATTTTATGTCATTAGTCCTACTTTGTCAGTTTGTTTGTTCCCAGTGTTTTAAATTGCAATGTTTGCAATAGAAATCTATGTTTCATTCAGTAATTTCTCTTCACCTGAAGATTTTTAAGTGACTTTGCAGCACTCTGAACACAGTCAGATTTTGCTAGATAGAAGGGTTAAATTGCAGTGGTCCTAAGGCTACTCTACATTATACTGGGGAAGATTAACAGAAGTGTTTTAAAAGTAGTTTAAAGCCACCCCTACATTCACCACAGTTTCTATGAATGTGAAACTAGAATTCTATTAAAGAAATTTTTGTGACTTTCCCAAATGGCTCAGACAACCTGAGGCTACTCATTATTTCACCTTAAGTGGCCTGTTACTATGAGCATGTATTAACAACAAGCAGACAGAAACCTCTTTTCCTCTCTCTCTCTGCTTTCCTACTTATTACTGAAGTTGTGGTTTATTTTTAACTGTCTAAAAAATAAATTAATCTTCCATATTAACAGAATAGTCCTCGCCTACAATAGGAGTGCGTGGTTGCCCATTCCCAGAAGGTATGGGGCTGCTGAAGCACCATATGGATAAAGTCTTGTTTATGTTTCTCTCTTCCTCACATAAATCAGGAAGCCAACCCACCCTTCCACATCAAAAGGTCACTGCCAAAAAGAATAGCAAGGAAACTCCTCCAGACTTGCTGAAAAGCATCCAGAAATACAGGAAGGCCAAAGAAGTGACAGTGATGAAATTAGGCAACCTAATAACTAGGAATATTTTTCTTAATATTGAACTTTCAGGTTTTAATGAAATGTTTTCACTTTCTTCTCCCTCACACTTTCTTTCCCTATTTAATCTGTTGGCTTGTCCCACAAGGGGAGCAATGCGTGTATGTTATATTCTAGGGCCAGATGTGACTTCTGTGATAGTTCAGTCTTCAGCTTCATGTATCAGCCCAGAAAACTTCCTCTGATAGTTGTCTGCATGTGTAGTAACCATGCTAAATTTGTACAGATAAATAAAGGCCCCTATGTTTTCTCCTTAGTATTTGTCAACATCTGTCTTTTTGTGCCAGGAGGCTAGCAAGCTGCCATAAGGTGCATACCTTTGCATAGGGGGTTTACTTTCCTTGCTGGGTTGCCAGTCCTGCAGAACTGCTTCCTGACCCCTCTCCCATGACACAGGGGAAATACAACAAATGTTGACATGGTGTCAGCTAGAGCTGCCCTTCCTATGTCAACCTACATGTTTCCATGTGGTAAATCCCCCAGTTTGACATCTTTGCTTTCAGCAAACCACTGAGTGAAACAGTAGTGTCTAGGGTCATATGCAAATTTGGGGACTCAATAATATAGACTAAGACTTCTATTCAGGGCATTAACTGATTTTACACTACATCCCCAAAATATTTGAAACTGTTTTATGGATTTATACCTAGGATGAATCACTTCACCACAGCTGATGTTTCAGCAAAATTACATAAATAATGTTCTTAGGGGGCAGGAGCAAAAGAAAGGTGATTTCTTTATATGTTATTCCCTTTGATAAAATCACTAAATGTAGAATTTCTTACGGCTCTCCTGTAGTAATTCTAATTGATTGACAGTTTTGAAATCTGACATGAACTTCAGACATGTATTTATGTCTTGAATTCATCACTTGAAAGACTACTTTAACAGTAATGGTAAATGTCACCACATGCTTTGAACAGATAGTACTTCTTAATGCTGGAGGAAGACAAGGTTGGAGAGCACTTCTTTTTAAATTTACTTCTTATGGTACTACATCTCAATAAATATTTTCAAGTCATCCTCAAAGAGCTAAGTGGACTGAACTTAAAATTATGAGAAAGATCTGAAGTCACACAATATAAGTCCTTTAAGTAACTAAGGAAGAACAAAGGGTTTCCTCGTAAAACATGGAGCAGTTAGTAAGTTTACATCATGTGAATAATAAATCTCTGGAAGCAGCTTGCAAATGGTTATAGTGATGGTTCCGAATGCATATTCTAATGAGAAATAAAGCTCCATTATTTTAACATCCACAATAAAAATAATGGGTTTTATCAGTTTTCAAGTCCTATGCAAATCAAATAGTTTTTAAATCATGAGGACTTCATATCAATTCAATTTTGTAGCACTAATGATAAATACATGCTTTAGTATAGACTTGAGATTTTCAGGTTTACTATTATAGCTTTAGTTTATAATTACCTCTGTAACCTAGGAACAAAACAAAACAAAACAAAACAACAACAACAACAAAACCAACAAAACAACAACCAAAAAAACCCAATCAAACAAATGTTTCCTTGCAGCTGAATAATTCATGAATATTGTCTTTTATAAATTCAGTTTTCATCCTTTTAATACCAAAAGCAATTTTGGTAATTGGGCTAAAGGTAATTGGGCTGTTGCTGGCATAGCCTAGTGTTAGTGGAATGAAGGGATATTAGGAGAGCACGCTGCACTGGGAGACCCTTGCAGTTCATCTCTCTCCTCTGCTTTGTGTTCATGTAACCCCCACCTCCCAGGAGAGCAACTAAACAGATGTTTTAACTAGGAGAGATAGCAATGATCTGTCTTCTTTTTCACACTGTGGTGGAATCATTTGTGAGTTGTAAAGCAAATGGGTGAGTTGCATCTCTCTACATGTGCAGAAAGTTCACATACATGTTAAAGGTAGTTAATAAATAAAGTATTCTCCAATGTCTGCAAAACTGTATTTGCAGAGAGAATGGTTCTCTAGCATGGAAGTGTCTTTGACCTTAGTTTGGGACTGACTTGCCTCTCCCTTTCTTCTAATGGAGCTTTTGAGTACTTCCATGGGAAATTTCTTAATGAAGGGTTAATTAGAGACCTAACTACTATGCATTCTATACACTTTTTATATGATTTTTCTACTATACCATATTTTTGCTAAAGACCAAGTACTTTCGCAAAGCAGAAGTAAAATGTGAACTGATGTTCTCTCTACACTTATGTACTGTGTTACATTATCCAGTGATGGTGACAAACCACTGGAACAAACTATTCAGTAAAAATGACTTGTCCATTGGTAGAAGGCTCTGAATCCAGGCTGGGTGGATGCCATTCTGGAAAATACCTTCTAAGCAAATGCAAGATATTGAGCTTAAAACAAGCATCATTCAATTAATGTTTCTGACCTGTGTTAAACAAGAGTTGGACTAGCACAGCTCACAGTCTTCCTGGATTTAAAAATCTAAAACCAGGATTAATCTTACCCCCATCTGAACAGTGACACTGCAGAAGTCCATGCTGGAGCTAGTCATCTAGGCTCCCTTTATAACTGTCAGGAGATGAATAGGCACCTCTAGGTCACAATTCATCTCACCCTACTGTAGACAGATGAAATGGTGCTTATTTTTCTCCACCAAGTATAGAAAGAGTCTAGACAGGTAGCTCAGACATAAATGTTACATTATAGACATCTGAAGTTAGGCGAAATGAAATGAAACCATAAATCCAGATGTCTTGGTACTATGAATCCAGTGAACAGTCTTTAGGAAACACTAAAAAAAGCCTATAGCTATAGTTTGGTGTATACCAACAGCTTTATTTTATAGCTAACATCTGACAGCTTCTCTGAGGTTGTGTGTATGGGATCTCAACTTTCAGCCCTGTGGTCCAGCGGGAATAATACATGTTCTGTAACCTAGACCACTATAACTTTGAGGAAGAAGGGAAATGGAGGATTCAGATGTTTGCCAGCTTAAGACTTATGTTTCTCTCCTTCTCTGTACCTCCCTATCACTTTCTTTGTATGTGAGACTATGCAAATAGCTGTCTGTGTTGTCTGGAAAGCGAGACAAAATTCTGACAAATGGATCCTTAAACAAGGGAAAGGTCAATGATAAATGAATGAAAAAGTTTGATGTTATCATACAGCTGTGTTTCCCAGAGACATACTATCTGCCCAGACTGGCAGACCTGAGTTCTGAGCATACACTTCCAGATCATTCATTTGCCACTGTTGCTGTGAAGGCTGCAAGGATAGCTGAACAACTTTGGAAAGTGCTTGAGCTGCTACCGCAAGAAGAAAACGAGACAGATGCACACACAGTTCTGGGCATGGCCCACCCCTGCCTGCTGAAGCTGCAGGGTAGCTTTTGGGCAGGGGCCAGGTGGGCTCAGTGGTGTGACAGCCTTCCCAGGGAGGAAGCCTTGGCACCTGCCAGGGTTTGGAAGCTGCAGGAGTGCATTTCACCCCTGCCCCTGCTGCTGAGCCCATGCTCCCTTTGCTCTAAGTACATCCTACCTGCCAGCCTTGGGTCATAAGGTGCCTATATCTATACATACTCACTCTAAACACGTATGCACTACGTATAATGTATACATAATGTATACAAACAGTATATACTTACACGCACTATACAATGTATACATATTATACAGTACATATACTATATACATTAGTATATATACTATCTGTATATATTCTGTGTATATGCATATATACAAAACCATACATATACACACTATGCACATGGTATGTACACACTATGCAGAGTAGGTATAGTATATACTTACTATATATACACTATATACTGTATATATAGTATGTACCCTTACCATATACATACACTATGAACGGTGTATATACAGCACATTTTGTGTATAGAGTATATACACTATATATGTGTATACTATTAATGTATATACACTCAGTGCATATAGCAATATATGTATAGTAATAGTGCATAAATAATATTAGCATGCATATATATAGCATATATAGTATATGCACACTAAATATACTGCATATACATTACGTATGTATAGATACCATGTACATACTACATGTGTATATAGGTATATAGTACATATACTATATACACACGCACACACAATGTGTATACTACATGTAGCTACACAGTGTGTATGTGTGTGTGTGCATGTGTATAGATCTATCTAATGCAATG
>JAAGNO010000646.1:186805-207612 GCA_033439905.1 Ceryle rudis | reverse complement strand
GCCGAAATCAGACAGGCTAAGTGGGGATCCGCTGTGGCAGTGAACGAGAGGCACGGAGAAGGGGAGACTGAGTGAGATAATTCCGGGCGAACACCTTTGCGGAGACAGCTAGGATGAGACGTTTGAAGTTTTAGGTTTGTGGCTCTCAGAAGTCGTTTTCAGGCGCTGTGGGGGTAATTTGCAGGGCGGCCGAAAACAGGGGAAGGAAGAAACGTTAAGCAGAAAGCAGACATACATCTTGCAAAACTTCATGAAATTGAAACCCTGAAACTATTTTGTTAGAATACATGTGACTTGATAAAACAGTCCCTTTAAAGCCCATGACCTTTTTGAACTCCGTTAAAAATTAGAAATCTATAGTGCATTGCTTCTTGTTATACACCAGCATCTCTTTGAGCATAGTCTTCCGATGGCAAGCTTTGTTATGATGTCTTTTCATTGAGAAGTATCGATTAATACTAAAAGTGCTAGATGGTATTTTCTATCAACACAATGTCATTAAGAAAGTGACTAGTTAAAATAACACTCACACCCGGGGCTACTTTCATTCAAGTGCTTTGCCAGTCAAGAAAACACTTCTTTTTTTTTTTTCCACATACACTTAAATTTTTTGTGTCTAAAGTGCAAGTCTGTACAATACACATCTTCAGTTTCTTTAGCTTGTATATAGGCACACAAAATCTTCAGGCATGCATATGGAAGTGTCACCTGAGTTTGCTATCATCAAAATGCCAGGGCAATGTTTAGTTTACCAACTGAAAGAGCTGAGCCAAAAGTCTTTATGCTTTGCATCTGAGGGATGCCTGGAGTTGTGGTTTGAAGTCAAGAGTACCAAATAAGGTAATGGGGGGAATCAGGGAAAATTGCCTAAGGATTTTTCTAGCAATTGGCTTGTAACAATGTATGTTTGCTGATCATGGGTGAAAGGAAGTAAAATCACAGTATATGTAACAGGGTGGTGAACAATCAAGTGCCGGACTGTAGCACTTGTAGGCAAAATATTTTAGTCAGTGGTTTTGTTTTTGTGTTTTTGTTTTGTTTTGTAGTGGTACCAGTTAAGTGTATGCCTCAGAGGAGCATGATGAAGAGATGCAAAATACAACAGAAATCTTGAAGGCCTGGCAAAACTTGATAGTTTCATCTCCTCTTCTTTGAATATTTATGCATGCCAAGAAAAGGAATTACTGTAATTTTAAATTTCCCAGAGTGGCTTGTGGCTGAGCTGTTAGCATGTGTGTAAGAGGCTGGAAGCCTGTGGGGAAGGTGGAGGTTAGCTAAAGGAACTCAAGGATACTTGAGCCAAATGGCAAAAGTTTAAAAAAGGAACACTTAAAAATTGTTTCTCTTGAAAGCTTTAATATATCTGTAAAATTGCACTGGATTCACAGATACGATGCCAAATGCCGAGTCCACATTTTGTAGTAAAAATGTAAGTGGGATTTTAATTCTTCTTTTAGTACAAATATCAGTGCAACCTTTACATACCTCAATAACAGATCAAAACAACTATAGCTTGTTATTAATAAGGCAGTCACACTGAATCATTGAGCTGGAGGAAGGTATAGGGACATTGAATTTTTTTTTTTTTTTTTAAAATAAATTTTTATCTTTCGCAAAAAACATTTTGTGAAGGGAAAATGTATCCCTTTTGGGGTGTTTTTTTTGTGTTTTTTTTTTTTTTTTTTTTTTTGGTGTGAAAATGAGATTTACCTCTCTATCCTAGCATAAGAGCTCCAGTTTATTCAAAGCAGGATCATAGATTTTTAAAGAAATTATTGAAATGTTGCTTCTCAAGTCAGCTAAATGACCTATTAATGTAATTCATCACAACAGAATCATAGAACGGTAGATGTTGTAGGGGACTTCTGCTCTTCTTTAATTGGTAAGTTACAGGGGAGTCTTCATTACTAAATGAATACAGCATGTTTTGTTTCAGGGTGCTGGGGGACAGCTGTGATCACTGAAGAATTTGGTATTACTTGCAGAATTTAATAAACACCCCCCACACACTTTTTCCTTTAAGTGAGACCTGAGTCTGTTGCATGATTAGTACTGAATAATCCTCCACCACAGGACATGAAACAAATATGCCTTTAATATGGCTCATGTATTTCTAATACAGTCCAAACACATCACAATTATCTCTTGAGGTCTGTCCACAGTGAACATCAGGAAACCCTTTTTTGTTGTGAGGGTGACCAAGCACTGGCACAGGTTGCCCAAGGAGGTTGTGGAATCACCATCCTTGGACATACTCAACAACCATCTAAACATGTTCATAGGCAACCTGCTCTAGGTGGCCCTGCTTGAGCAGAGGGTCGGACAAGATGACCTCCCTTCCAACCTCAACCAGGCTGTGGTTCTTTTATCCCTGTGTGAGAATAGTGCAGGGAGGGAAGAGAAGGTAAGGGAGAATTGATGAGAAAGAGGGGTAATGGGAAACTTTATTTTTAATTTCATTAAACTTTCTGAATATTCTGTTTGTAAAAACTAGCTGGCAAAGTAGTGCAGTAAAGTTTAATGATATGAAGTACCGGGCCATTGGGTGTTTGTGGGCAATAATGGAAGCCAGTTTTCTCAGTTGAACAAATTGAAGTTGATCTGTCTTGGGGCCTCTGTAGGAGAACTACTATCGACAGACTTTCCAACAGTAAGACAGTTTCTCCAAGATTTTGAAGGCTTAACAAAATCCTATGACTCCCTTGTTTCCCTATAAACACTACTTTCCATCTGTGATCTTATTTTTGGTTGTGCAGGGAGGGGGTGAAGGGAGAAAAGTTGTCTAAATGTTTCTCTGCCTCCCCCCTTGGTGGCTCTTTTCCTTTCAATGGATGAATAGGATGACTCATTTCCTAATTTCTATTTGTTCTCTTGGGCCATGTCAAAGCCTCAGAAACCTCGCCCCTGTGTCTTGCAGCTTCCTTCCAGCTTGCATGACCAGGTTTCCCACTTGTAGATGGTGGACATGGTGAGCAACTATTTCTCACTGTGACAGGGAATGGGGATGAAGTCAGAGCCTGAGCATAGATGGGGAATTTGGGAAACTCTCCAGGGCCACAGCTGGATCCCTGCATGTTCATTTGTTTCTTCCTGCAGTAGTTCAGAGCTAATCTTTCCAGAGTGACCATGTAGACAGTTCCTCCATTCCCATGCTGACACTTAGATCAGAAATGTCATTGACCATCATAGGTAGCAAGGTATTGCTCTCTGTATTTCATTTTTTAACTGACAGCATGACTGTCATCAGTTACAGCTGTAACACACTGCAGAATTAAACTAGGGTGTTACCATTGCCAGTTTCCTCAACTGTCAGCATCTTATTTTGCTGGTTTATTTACTTTGAGACAGTAAAGCCTTTCAGATATTTTTAAAACAGAGTCTTGGCTCTTGTTTAAAACAATCTTAGGGGTCTTTAAAGTATGAGGAATTTCTTAGCCTGAGCTAAGTGTGAGGAATGATAGTCTTTTGGGGGGCATGCAAGTGACCTTCTTCCTTTGTCCTACTCCCTTTTTCAATTTTTGACAAAAATTTTGTTTGTTTTTCAGTGAGGTTCCCTTGTTCTCTCCCAGATGATTAGGAAAAACATTATTTTTATTCTAGAAACAAAATTGTTGCAGTAACTTTTTAATCAGCCATTAAAAAAACCCAAAATTAACTGATATTGAACTATTAGTGCTCTCTTTCTCTTGCGCACCCCTCACCACCATGCCCCCCTCCATCCCCATCCCCTAAAACCAAGTTTTCTGGCTAAGAAGAATCCGTGTGACTTCAATATGACTGTTGTATTGAAAAGATGCAATATTGACCCTTGACTATTTTATTTGTACAGTTAGAACACCCTGTTATCTAATTATATTTTTTAATCTATTGAGATTTCCATTTCAGTAAAGGCAACCACACAGTGGTATTTCTACGGGATCTTGTGCCAATACCCTGACTCTGGCACTGCAAGTGTTTAACAAAATATAATTTATACTAATTTCATCTAGCTTCCAAACTTTTAGTTTTGTTTTATTGTTTGAGAAAGGTGAGACACTGAACTTCTGAACTTTGAAACTTGGATTTTATTTTTTAACACATTTGTTAATTTTTTTTCCCTGAATAAAAGAAAAAATAAATAATTTCTAGTTGACATCTGGTTCATTGCTGATGTTTGATTTTTTAATTTTATATTTTCTTTTTTTTTTTCCCTCTTGATCTTGCTCTTCTTTTCTTTGCCTCTTCCCCATGGATACCTTTATCTTTGTTGCCAGATCTTGGACATTTCCTTCATCTTGCCAGTCTTTCTTTTTATTTTTTATTTTTTTTTTTTTTCCCTCTTCCTCCTTCCCACTGCCAGTCTCTGCCCTGGTGGTCTGCAAAGTCAAATGGAAGCAGGCAGCAGAGCTGGCTATTTTCCCTAGAGCAATTTCTACACTGGGAATGTTTCTTGCTGTAGGCAATAAAAGTCATGTTGGTCTGTGTCTGTAATGCCTGATCCTGATGTACCAGAAGGGGGCAGTTAGAATAAACTCATTGCTAAACTGTATGGAATATGTTCTGGAAAAACAAATTGCATTAAGCTGGGGAAAGTGCAGCTGTGCAGCACTTTGGCACACAGAGTGCAAGTCCTACCTGACGCCAGTTCTACTGTGTGTACATACTGTACAAACTGGGAGAAAGCACATAACACAGCATATGGTGTGCCGGATTATCACCTCGTTCAAATCTCTGCACAGAGATTTCTAGATACATTTTGCTACATGTATCCTGTCAACTCTCTACCAGGTCATGACCAGTAACAGGATGATACCTTGTTGGAGCCAAATGTGTTGAAAACAAAGTCATTTAATATGAGATGAAGCAAGGATATGGGAGAAACAGTTTAGCCAGTTATGACTTCTTAGTATAATCACTTGGTGAAGACTTCAAGCCTGATTTTGTTGAGGGTTGCCGCAACATACTTACAATGGTCTCTTAGAATGCTCTCAAAGGGTAGTGTAGCAATGTCAGTAAGTGAATGTGGAGTGCTTAAAAATAAATGGTGGCTGTTAACCTAACATAGTAGAATGATGTTTTAGAAGAAACCAAGCAAAATAGAGCAAAATATCCATACAGGCTGGGGGTGAAGGGTTTGAGAGCAGCCCTGTGTGGAATGACTTGGGGATCCTAGTGGATGAAAAATTTGATGCGAGCCGGCAATGTGCACTTGCAGCCCCAAAAGCCAATTGAATCTGGGGCTGCATAAAAAGAAGTGTGGTCAGAAGGTCAAGGGAGGTGATTCTCTCCATCTTCTCTGATCATGTGAGACCCATCTGTAATACAGTATCCAGCTCTGAGGTCCCCAGAACAACAAAGATATGGACATGCTAGAGTGGGTCCAGAGGAGGGGTCACAAAAATGATCAGATAACTGGAATACTTCTCCTCTAAAGAAAAGCTGAGGGAGTTGGGCTTTTTCAACCTGGCGAAGAGAAGGCTCTGGGGAGACTTTGTTGTGGCCTTTCAATGTAAATATATAAATATATATAAAGAAAAGGGAAGGAGATTTCTTACTAGGGCCCATAGTCACAGGACAAGGAGCAACAATTTTAAACCGAGAGAGGGTGAGTTTAGATTGGATTTAAGGAAGAAATATTTTATGATGAGGATGATGAGACACTGGCACATGTTGCCCAGCTGTGGATGCCCCATCATTGGAAGTGTTTGAAGTCACGCTGGATGGGGTTTTGAGCAACCTGATCTAGTAGAATATGTCCCTTCCTGTGGCAGGGGAATTGGAGTAATGATCTTTAAAAGCCACTTCCAACCCAAAACATTCTATGATTGTAACATATTTATCATCCAGATTGGGATGAGTTTCAGTCCTGTGGTGGCGTGTGTTTTGGAAAACAAAGGCAAAATTTTTAATGGTGACTTTGTCAGGCTTGTGGCTTTGCTTATTTTTAAACATACCGAAAAGCACAGCTAGCTCATGATGTGAGCATTCTGCTAATGGCTATGAGCATGATCCACATGTATCTTTCCTGGGAGATAAGCAGAAGGGTCTTTTCTGCCCTCTGCAGCACAAAACCTGCCAAGGAATGATATAGCTAGGATGACTTACCATGAAGGGTTGTTTTGTTAGTGTCTTGTAAAACTTGTTAAAGTTGCCACTCTCACAGCTATGAAGTGAAGGTCATTGCAAGCAATAGGTACCAGATTTGCCTGGAGAACACATATTCAACAATGTGCAACAAATTCATTTTGTATCTGGGATGAGGAAAAGGTCTAAAGGATTCTCCAAAACTTAAATTCAAGCAGGGAACCCATCTTTAATCATAGAATCATAGAGTGGTTTGAGTTAAA
This sequence comes from Ceryle rudis, assembly GCA_033439905.1. Classification (NCBI taxonomy): domain Eukaryota; kingdom Metazoa; phylum Chordata; class Aves; order Coraciiformes; family Cerylidae; genus Ceryle; species Ceryle rudis. Next base: position 201,286 of record JAAGNO010000646.1, on the reverse strand, counting down.
GTTCATCTAGTTCCAACACCCCTGCCATAGTCTGAGACACCTTTTTCTAGATTAGGCTGCTTGAAGAAAAAATACTTCTCAAGCTCTCCACATGAAGCTTTCATAAAACTTCCAAGTGAAGCTTTCAAGAACAAGAGTAGTTTCAGAATCAAAATATTGAGGTTAGGTATCCATATATTCAAAGTTTTCTTTGCTTAGAACAAAGTTTAGGTGAATAATATTTTTGCATACTAAGGATATGAAGTTGGAAACCAATTTTTTGCTGCATTTGATTAGTACAAAAAAGCCAGTGAGGATCAGAGAAAGATAATATTTACTGTTTAGAGGAGATCAAGAACAAAGAATGGGAGTGACTTCTATATCTGACTGAATCATTGATAGTCTGGAATCACAACACTGCTCTTCTGATTAGTAACTTACAGCTATGCTTTTCTCCATTTTGTAGAACACAATTTTGTATAGCTTAGGTTTCATAATCCAAATGAGAAGGACAATGTATGAACTTCTGTCAAAATAAATTCTACTCTATGATCATCTAATAGTAGGTATTTACTGTTATGGGAAGTGACTGTGCTTGTGTGTAGCATTGGCTCTAATGCTCTAATGCATTCTGGCTGGTGGGGATATCAACAGAAAAATCTGTATTATGCTCATGCATGCAATGCAAAGGAGGATTAAGATCAGTGCAGTACAAACCAGTAACAGTATGGTCATCTCATTGTGTGAATACAAGAGTAATGGATTTAGTTATTACATGTTACAAAACAGAAAAAATGACTGTTACCTGCTAAAAGACCTTGTAACTTTCTTTTATGTGCCACTCCTTGTGTATACCTCAAATGGCTGCATGCCTGTCCCACAGACCATGGGGACCAGTGATAAAATCCCTGCTAAGTTCTACCACAGAAGTGCCAGGTACTTCTTGGTCCTATGGCTGCTTCCTTTTCCAGTGTGTCTCCATAATGTCGGGCCAAGGTGCTTGTGTGTGCACAGACCAGGCTTGATATGAGGGAGAAACAAGAAGGTTTTACTGAGGATTGTGAAGTTATTGTAGGGATGACACCTACTAATGCCAAGGTAGGAGCCTCCCCTGGTTGTGTGGAAAACCTGGGAGCGATGCAGAATTACAGTTCTTCCCTTTGGTGAAAGGGATTGAAAACCCTATATGCAAAAGTTGTGTCGTGTATGTGTATGTGTTGCTCTGTAAGTATTATGAGATGAGCAATATAAAACTGGTATTAAAAAATACTAAACTTTTAAAAGAAGTCAGATGTCTTTTCATTAGGAAAGAAGATTTACTGGGTGAACTGTTAGACATTGTATGGATTGTCTGGCTCTCATAGTTCATAAACAAGTTTCAGTAATGTCTAGTGCATGCAGGTGACTCACTGAGGATTGTGAAAGTGACCCAGCCTTGGATAGCCTTAAGGCCCTATCTATGCAAAGATGAGCCCTGGGGAGCTGTGTAGATAGCTCAGCCCAGACATGTCCATAAACCACAGACCAAACAGGGCAGTGCTGCACCATGCAAAGAACCATAATTTCACCTAAGCCTTGAAATCCATCAGCAAATAATATGTCCTGATTCTCAATCCAAACCACTATTCAGTTGCCTGAGAAAATAAGGTAGAGAACCTGGAGCATTTCAGTGTTGGTTTCAGACAACCTTGTGTATCCAGACAGTATATTCCAATTGGGCATAGCCTTGCTATAGTGGCGTAAGTCAGGGGATAAAAGCCCTAAGGTTCAGTTTAGGAATCGGGAATCACCTGTCCAATGTTACATCTTGCCTGTATGAAGACCCTTCCCTCTTGGCCGGGACATTGACCAAGGTCACTTTTCTAGGATTGAGAGCTCTGAAGGGGTGAGTGAATATTTATCATGCTGTAAGTTTACAAATGCAGGTGATTAACAAACACATGTATAATATTTAGTGCACTTTCTAGTTTGTTATAGTGCATTATTGCTTTTACGTTGTAATAGTGCATTCTCCCATTGCATCCATGTATTTGATCTGTGAGTGAAGTTCAAAAAAATTATTTGAGCCTTACATTTAAACCTGTGAGTGAACTTCAAATCAATCTATTGCTTAAACTTTGCAGTCTAGCCTCTTTATGCTACAGACATTCAAATGAATATTCAAAGATACATAGGCATATCTTAGTTTTCGTTCAGATATCTATGTCTGGCACTATTAACTGTGTCATATTCTGAATTTTGATTTTAAGGCTCAATTTGTATTTCCCCAGTTTTGTACATTTTCTTTAGTGCAGTTTTTATGGGTTTGACTGATACAGATTAAGGCCTGAGAAGTGAAATTTCAATGAAAAAAATATGTATGACATCAAATCTGTATTATAAGAAACCTTTCCTGGGAGAATGAAGATGAATCTTTTGAAGTGTGAATTTTAGTTAAAATAAATTACTTGTTAAATACCAAAGTACTTTCTGCGTACAGCACAAATACAGGAAGGATGCTGTGTCAAAAAGTCCGTTAGCAGTGATTTTCTTCTTTTGTTCTCAGTAAGGAAATTTTTTCCTAAGCAAATTCTTCACTTACCTATGTTTTTTGCTTCTTAAGATAACCTGTAATTCTGCTGGCATAATGGAAAAGAAAGTAGTCTCAGAAGTACATTGCAGAGCTCAAACAGATGGTAAAAAAAAATATCCTGCTGTAGCCTATTTTAAGAAGGCTAACAATTAAAACCTTACTGTGTGTAATAGTAGAGCAAATGATTTCTAAAGCTGGGGACTTGCAATGGAGAGTTTGACTTTATTGGCCAATGTATGGCAACAGGGACAATGAGAAAATTACGGTAAAAGGTGATGTCAGAAAAAGTAGATTATCTGGCAAGAGACTTCAAGATGAAATAAATTTTTACTCTGAAAGGATACCTTTTTTTTTCCCCTCCAACAGAAAAGAGGAGACACTGTGGTTTGGTGGTTTGTGGTTTTTGTGGGTTTGGTGTGGTGGTGTTTTTTCTTCTTTTTCTTTTTTTTTTTTTTTTTTTCTTTCCCCTTCTTCTAATGTTCCCTCAGCCCCTGAAACCTACTGTTGTGTCCAGTTTGGCTATTTTTCAAACACAAGTTAATTTACAAGAACAGCTGTGTATCTTCTTCCTAAGACAGAAAAGTTCACCTGAGGTTCTTCACATTACCACTCTAGAAAATATTCCACAGGCAAAATTAATTGGTAATTCTGAAACCAGTATGAGATGATGAGCCCAGATACTTTTGAAGCTTTATGTAGGCATCACTCTGAGGGCTCTTTATGCTAACTTTTTGCACTTGTGGTTCATCAAGAAATGTAAATATAGCTGGATATTCAGATTTTATGTTGAAACTTGTAGAACAGGTAGTATTTTTTAAACACTTAGAGGAAGGGATAAGACATAAAGGGAGGATGTCCAAGTAATTTTTTTAACCACAGCTAATGCTGGTTTCTTGAGGTCTTTTTGTTGGGTTGGTTGGTTTGGTTTTGGTTTTATGTTAGTTTTTTGTTTGGTTTTTTGTTTGGTTTTTTTTTTTTTTTTTTTTTTTGGTTTGTTTGTTTGTTCTTGATACTTAATCTAACACTCTTCTAATTTGCATGGTTTCCAGATTACTTCGTATCTCCAAATAGACATATATCTGCAGACCCTTCTAAACTGGAGGCATACACCTCTTCTTTCTCAAATCAATGTTATGTCTCCTGAAAAATTATTTTTTCAGCCTTCAGCTTCTCAAGAAACTTTGATTACTGTTCATACGTAAACCAGTGTTAGTCCATAAATTCCACATCAATCATCTAATTTCCTGCAACCCTTGCTTGCAAGAGACGTGAGAGACGGCACAGCTTTGCATGGGAAGGTTGTTTTTTCTGGTGTTTTGCAAAGTCCACTGTCATAAGAATTTACTTATAAAATCTTTATTATGGTTTAGCTCCAATTTCAGTCCTGTTCTTGGATTTGAAGTGCACACTGACTTGTCAGCCAGAATGCCTTTCTCTGGAACACATTTTTTCAATTTCAGAGCAGAAACTGCAGTAACCTATTTTTTTTCTGCAGGTCTGCCTTCATCTTTCGTTATCAGATTTTGTTGCACAGCTACATTCTAGCACATTTGGTGATGTCAAAAGATCTTTGCTTAAGATATGTCATTACAAGCAAAAAATAACTGGATGTGTTTGAGTGCAAATAGTTCTCAGCTCATGCATCCTCAATCCATCAATAGTGTGTGTTTTAAACAACTCATTTGGAAGTGAGCCCAGTGTGCTGACTTTATCAGAAGTGTTAAGTGCATATTTATACTTAGGCACATACAGTCCTTATTCACAGCAAAAAAAATGATCCTGCAAAGCCAAGACCATCTTATACGTTACATGAGCACTGTCTAGAGCAGCTGGATTTCTGTGTTGGAAATCTGCATGTGTGTTGCTCATGCATGGATATTTCCTGATGGAAAATACCAGGTTTGCTGTATACACAGTAGACATTGCTGAAAGCTTCTGACTTGGAAGCATTCAAGTGTTGGCTCACCTGTGTTTACGAGGTGCATTTGCATTGTCAGTGTAGACTGAATCTCCAGTGTGCTGTGTGTGCTAGAGTCACTGGTCATGAACATCATCAAAACCTTTTATCTAGGATTACTGAGGATGCCTGTCTGGAGTTACTAACACTGGGCTAATGACCATTATTAAATCTACAGCTTTAATATATGTGGATCAGGTTTTTTCCCAAATCTATGTGTTCACTGGATCAGGAATCACCTTAAAGAATGTTGTCCATTGAGGGTTTAGGACAGTGTCAGTTTTGGGCTTTTGGGTTACTATCAACTCTTGCTGCCCCCTGATCAATGCCCAGATTTGTCATACTCTGTGCTAGCAGGAGTCGTTCTTACACCCATGGGAGATTCTTATTGGGCAGTATCATGCTGCCATAACCTCAGCACTCTACAGATTTGATTTGTATGTAATTAGATCATCTTTGAGTTGTCTATTTGAGGTTTTGTTCTTGCAAGTTTAAAGCAATTGAATTGTCTCCTAGGATGGATGTTAGAACTTAAAGAAACCTTCTAACATGGACTGTGTGGCACCTGAATGGATCTCTGTGGTGAAACCTTAGCTAAAAATCTTATAACATACAGTTGGGGAAAATTTTGTAAATTGTTGCCATAAGGAGCAGTAGACAACTGCTGTGACCTTGAACATGCCTTTCAAATGAGCATGTAGTCATATAGAAATAATTTCCATGGGATAACAGAATATATGGGAAGATATCTATCAAAGTCTTTTTCTGTGTTTATCCCCAAAAGAAATTGATCCCCCCTCCCCACCCTATTGCTGATGGCTAAGGTATTTTTGCAGTGACTTTTAAAAATCTCTAAATGTTATGTATTTGTTATGTGATTTTGTTTAGCTGTGCATGTGTTTACCTAGTTTTTCGGTTTTCCCATGTCTCTAACTTTCTGTAAAACCACTAAACTGAAGAATCTGCAAACACAAGTGGATATCTAGTTGTGTCCTCAGATAACAGTGCTTTGAGAAACTAAATTTTTACCTAAGAAAGGAGAAGGTAATTCTTATCCACAGTATTGCACTTAGGAAAGGCTCTTTGTGCAGCAAATGTGGTTTGGATTAAATTATTGTTAGGCTTTGTGCACCTGAAGGAACTAATAGTATGTGTTTGTGTAACAATGCCTCTGTCTTCTGAGAATGAAAAAACAAGACAGGAAACAAGTTTGCTGTCAGTTGGATGTTTGTTTGCTTCTTTTTTTCTCTGAGTTATGATTCACTTCTGGGATATTTCTGCTGTTTGCAACCAACTTGACTACAGTTCATCATGAAGAAGTAATCAGGTAAAAATGTGGACTTTGAAAAAGAAGATAAAGGTTCTTTACAATAAGAATCTGCTTTTGGTGATACTGACCCTACTGATAGCCAAATACTATTTGCTTGGCTGATGGGAGATGGAAGTTTCTTGCTTTTGAAACCCCAGAATGAAAATGGAGAGGAAAACAACCCTTTCCTTTTTACCAGTATTCATAGTTCAGAGTCACTGTTTAAAAAGTCATAGTACAACATACAGTTTATATTTTTTCATTCACTTTAGACAGATTGATGATTTGCCAAAGGACCCTCTAGAAATCTTGTCTTGACTGGAGTGAAAACTGTTGACTTACTGAAGCCTGTGGACAGTGGTGTTAGAGCAATGCTGTGTTCTGGGTGGATTTGTGTTCAGAATTAGATTAGGCTTTTAATTTCCAAGGTTATACTTTGAAGCGGTCCCAGTACAAAGAATTATCTAATTATAGGTGATTTACTGGGTCTTATATGGAAAATACTTGAAATTCCCTGTCAGTGCAGATTAACATGCTGCTGTCTGCTACAATTGTGGCTGTGTGCTGACTTCAGCTGAGTAGTAGAGCCAGTTCTTGTATATGAATGAGCTTGAGAGATGTACAAGGCAGTTCTTTGACTTGCTATTGTAGTAATGGGCAAGTCAGTGGAGGATGAAACTCAGATGTCTGTCTGCAGTGGAGTTTGACAGACGGTGAGAAAAATACATTTTAAGGCTGACAAGGAAATAAGGATTCTGTTTTATGAAAAAATAAGGCTTTGAAATATTCACTTTTAGTCCCAAAACACACAACAGATACTTAATGAGCACACCAGCAAGAGAATTTTACAGAACCAAAACTTAAGACTCAGTCTTCAGTCTTTGTGTTTCATTACCAAATTACTATGTATTGAGTTTCTCAACAGAAATAAGAAAGAAAGACCATAGAGGATTTGAAAAGTCCTTGTGGAAAATTTAATTGAACTGGCTACAAAATATGGAAACTTTCAACTTAAAGAGGTTTTTCTTTTTTGGCTGTTTGCACTTTTTTCCCTTTCAGGCTTTTTGCAAATATTGGTGCATACTCAGATGAAATCTAGTCTCCAGTATGATAGACAAGGTTGCCCTCAGAAGCAGAGAAATTTCAGTCCGTCAGTGCAGCTATTTGTTTAGAAAGATTCCAGCAAAATTTCCAGCATAATATTTTGAAGAAGTAGGTATTATGATCCAGACCTGGCCAAGAATCAAAAAGAAGAGACTTACATAACCAAGAGAGTCTTCCCCCCCACCCCTATATTTTTTTCTGTCACATACAAAAAAAACCCACAAAAACCAAACCCAAACCAAACCAAAAAACACCACCAAAACCCTCAAAAAGTAACGATCCCTTCTCTGTTCTGAAGCATGCTTCTGTGGAAATGTCAGGAGTGCTGTCCACTCTTTCATGATCTTGCTTATATAAAGCAACTTTAAAATCCATTTTAAGACAGTGGTAAACTTTGATAAAGAAAAAAAGGGTGCATTTTCCCTTGCACAAACTACACTTTCTGTGCAGAGACTCATAGTTGTTCTAGAAGAGATAGATTCATTATGTTCACTTACATTAAAAATCATATCATCTAAGGCAGAGTTTATGTATCCTTGCTACTTCCCATCTGGGGATGTTAGTTTCTGATCTCTTTATGTTCAGAGCAGAAGGACCCACAGTGGTCTTGTCTAATATTCATGTTGACCACAGTACCCTATCAGATACTTTCATAGCGCAGACTTTTAACTCAAAGTTAATACATCCTGTGAGATGTGCTATCTTGACTGAGGGTTTACTTTGGAAGGTGGCACTAATTGTGCTTCAATTAGTTAGATGCTGTCTGAAGGTTTTTATTCAAAAGAGAGGATGCTGTGAAAATCTATGTATCCATGAATTTCAGCATCTCTATTACAGTAATTTTATAGTATTTAGTAAAACAACATTAAGTTGAGCTCCTTAGCATGCAGATTGAAAACCTGAAGGAAATCTTAGGAATTTTAATTTATAGAGTTCACTGAGTGAAATCTTATAAGTCACCTGAAAGGCTTATGTATTTATGCCAAAAAGAGTTCCCAGATCATATGACCTATTTTTCTAAGGCTAACCTACTCAATATGTTCTGACTAGCTCAAGACTTCTAGTACAAAGACTAAATGCACTAAAAACCACAGGAGAGATGGAGAAATCAAGATTGCTGTCTGGAACAATGGCAAAGAAAGGAATTTTGACCTCAGCCCCATTTTGTGTTGGATGTATGCTAATTTTTGTATGATGTACTTGTTTCAAGCAAGTTACACACCCTCCACCTCTCTCCCTCAAAAATATACATAAATCTTTTTAATTTTTTTCCTTCTTCCTTAGGGTTTGATCTGACAGCCAAGACACTGTCTGTCTCAAAACACTGAAGGTGTGGTATACTGAAATCAGAGCAAAGATACTATTTACTGTCACATTAATCTGGGTAAAATGGAACTTTTCAGATTTGTTATTTGTATTGCATTTTCTTCCTTTCTCTAGCTGTCTTTTTTTTGTTTTGTTTTGGTTTTTTTTTTTTTTTTTCGTTTCTTCTTGGGGATTATGGATTGGTTGTGCTTGCTAGAGGTATCCAATGGACAAAAATTGGTTTCCCCTTAAAGAACATCAGTGGAACCAAACAGTAAGTTGTTGCAACACAAAGATATTGCCAAGTGTTTTATTACAGTCCATCAGATGTATTTTGATTCACATGAATGGATGATGTAAGGAGAAGAACAGTAATTAGAACTGTGTTTAATGTTTGCATTGAATCTTAATCACAGCACAGAAGAAATGGAAGCAGAAAGGAGGTTGTCAATGCATGGAGATAATTATTGACTGCATGAAGGAGAATTTTTCTTTTGGAAAGAGAAATGATAAATTCAGGAAAGATGAAAAAGGTTCGTTTATTGACAGCACACAAATGACAACTCTCACTAAAGATCCATTTGAAATCAGATAGAGATCTCTGTGTGGGTGGGCAGCAAGAGTGAATAGTCATTCAGGTTTTGTGCATTTCTGGGTGACTAGTGAAGCAGCCAGCACCTTATTTATGTTACTTAAATAAAAGGAAAAAAAACCTCCAGTACCTCATGAGCTGAGCTCCAGTGTTGGTTCGTGAACAGAATTGTAAGGGAAACCCCGTGGTGTTAACAACAGGGTGGTGGTAATTTTGAACATAGTTGTTTTCATCCCAGGGATGAAGTTTATTGGCCAGCCACAGTAGGCAGAGCTAGACTGACCTTTTCTTCCTCGGCTATGTTGTGCATGGTGCATACTACCTGCAAACCTGCAGTGTAAAAGATGGAGACACAGGGAATTAAATATTGTGTCCTTCAGTCTAAAACCAGGTTAAATCAGTAAATATCACTTGAATGGCAATTTTTTGACCTCTGTGCTACTGTTACTGATAGACATAGAGAAGGATTGGAAACACTGGGTTTTTTTTGAGAAGAGATATGCTCTCCTGTCAGTTCACATAATCAAAATAAATGTCTGTTGCAACTATTTTCTTTCCCTAATGAAAGTATTTGAGTGCTGGAACAGATTTCCCTGAGAGGCTGTGAAATTGTCATTGCTAAAGATCTTCAGAACTTGACTGGACAGGACTCTAAGCAGCCTGATGTAACAGTGAGATTTGTCTTCCTTGGAGCAAGCATCTGGACTAGAAAATCTCCAGAGATCCATCTCAGATTCAATTATTGTATGGTTTTAAACTATGATGGAATCTGAATTAATCATGACATTATATCGGTAATATAAAACCAGCATTAAAAATCATAGAATCACAGAATCACAGAATGGGGGTTGGAAGAGACCTCTGGAGATCATTGAGTCCAACCCCCCTGCCACAGCAGGATCAGATACAGGCAGATTCTGAAAGTCTCTAGAGAAGGAGACTCCACAGCCTCTCTGGGCAGCCTGTTCCAGTGCTCCATCACCCTCACAGTAAAGTTTTTTCTCATGTTGAAGTGGAACTTCCTGTGTTCCTGTTTGTGATCTTTACCTCTTGTCCTACCACAGGCTCGCCCCTTCTACTTGACACCCAACCTTGCAATTGCAGTAACACATGGTTAAGTTAGAAAAATTGTTGGGCTTTTTTTTTTTTTTTTTAATATGGGGTACTTTCTAAGTTATTGAGTGTCTTGTGGTCATAATGCATATTGCAATGTCATGTATACTTCAGTATTCTGAGGACTGTAATATGCTTAGGACTCCACTGTGCTTGAATGCAACAGTGGTTTTCATGCATTAAAGTGTGTGCTCATTGGATTCTCAAGGATATAGGAGCAACAAGTAGAAATGGACGAAGAATATGGGAAGACTTGTAAGATCACAAAGATCTAATGCATCTGTATGAAAATTATGATGAGGAAGCTGCTGTTAAAATGCAATTCCAGTAAAATAAGGCAGTAGTTCCTTCTCTAAATTGGTATGTACTTAAGAAAAAGGGTCAAGACTTTTTGCTTTCTAACAACTGGTGTGTGTAACATTTCCCAGAATGCTGTGATCCTATATATAAGAATACGGCCATAGGTCTTAGAATTGTAGACTCATAGAATACTTTGGGTTGGAAGGGACTTTAAAGGTTATTGAGTCCAAGCCCCCCGCAATGAGCAGGGACATGTTTAACTAAATCAGGTTACTCAGAGTCCCATCCAACCTGACTTGGAGTGTTTCCAGGGATGGGGCACCTAGCACCTCTCTGGACAACCTGTTCCAGTGTTTCACCACAGTCATTGTAAAAAATTTCTTCCTTACATCTAGTCTAAATCTGCCTTTTTTAGTTTAATACCATTACCTCTTGTTCTATCGCAACAAGCCCTGCTAAAAAGACTGTCCCCATCTTTCTTATAGACCCCCTTGAAGTACTGAAAGGCCACAATAGTGTCTCTTTGGAGCCTTCTCTTCTCCAGGCTGAACAACTCCAACTGTCTCAGCCTTTCTTCACAGAAGAGGTGCTCCAGCCCTCTGATCATTTTTGCTGCCCTTCTCTAGACCTGTTCCAATGTCTTTTTTGTGCTGAGGATTCCAGAGCTGGACACAGTACAGGTCAGCATAGCCTTTACTTTTCGAGTCCTATTTTAAGCTCACTACTAATTCTAAAATGTACACAGAAGAGCTGACAGGAATTTCTAGCATCTTGAAGACAAACAACCAGAATAACTATTTGGATTCTGCTGTGAACAGGATATGTATTTCTCTTTTAGTACACTGCCTTGAACAGAATACCTTATTTTGTACTTGAAACAGATATAATATCTTTCTTGTGCATATCCAAACCAAAAATGCATAAACAGCTACTATGAGAGAGTATACATATGGCCAGTCAAGATGTAATATTTAATTTCTGCAGGATCTATAAGAAACAGTTAAATTTTGTATTATCTTTTTTAATGTGTATGTGCAAAGTCAGGTCTTGTGCACAAAGACTTTGTATTTGTGTGTGATTATTAACATTCCTCTGTTGGTGTACGAAGTCCCGGTGTAGGGGATTTGAATCACATTGTAAGTAGATTTGAAGCAACACAGACTTCTTTGAAAACAAAAGGAAACAAAAAATTAAGATTGTAAAAGCCTGACTGAAGAACAGAAACCTTGCCCTTATGCTTGTTTTGGTACTAACGAAGCATTTAAACGTGTCATATTACATTGCCCTGATGATACAACTTTTCCCCATAAGATCTACAAATGCAGATGTCATTCTTCTTTGCCAAAAGTTCCCTTTCTTGCCAAGTGGATTGGATCACTCCCAACATACTGGAGAAATCCAGCCATAGGTAAATACAATATTCTCTAACTAACTAAAAATCAAAGCTGATAAACTTATCACGTCAGTATAAACCCACTGTGTTTTCTCAATGAGACAGATAGCTTTGAATGATGACTTCTATATCTTATTCCATGAAAACTTCAAGAAATCTCTGTTTTAACAGACAGATCCTCACAAATTCATCACTTCTGTCAAGGTTTTGCACACAATGCTACTTTGTTATGAAGTCTGGTGTTTAGTGGCACTTAATTTTGCCAAATAGCCTGAAGTGGGGACATTTTTAACATAGAATTAACAATTAGGCAAACCACTATCATTGCAGTGATCCTCAACACCCAAAATGAGTAAAGTCTAATACACTGTACACAAGGTAATCTTTCACATAGTAATTAAAATGGCTTTACCTAGAAGTCCATCTTTCAAGAAAGCAGAATTCCAGACAACCAGGAAAGCAGATGTTACACTTCCGTCTTGAGAACTTAAAAGGGTTAGATATTTTATATGTTGAAATAAGGGCCAGAGGAAGGACAAGTTCATTTGCTTTTTGTTTTCTAGAAAGCTTGATATTGCAAAATATGCAGTATTTCTCATCATTTGGTTTTGCAAAACCTCTAGAGTTGGTGATTGGAAGTTATGAAACAAAGCCTTGATCATAACCTGCCCTTTTCCCCTTTCCAGCTTCATGCTGTGATTGAGCAAATAGAGATCTACAGTGTTAATCTGAAATTTGGAAAGAGGAATGCATGTTTTTTGACATCAGTGTGAAAACTTGAACAATAGTAGGAAGCAAATATTGATTTGTATGGCTCAGAAAATGAAATTTGATGAAAGAATGAGGTGATATGTACTTGAAGACAGAGATGCAAAAGCATTGTGAAAAGGTGTATGTCCATGTTATGGACTGGGAAAATTGGTCTCATAGATGAACTACACCTTATCAAAGTTCATCCATGGGATTATCAATGAAACCAGTAGTGCTTATTCTGATCTTGCATGCTGTATGTTGGTAATTAGCTGATGCTGCCTCTCACATAATATCCCCTTGTCCTCCCTTTGCATTCAGTATCTCAATAAGTCTTCAAAAACCAGAGGAGCGGGAGTCTTATTTAACCAAGGAGTTCTTCTTTACCCACACTGTTATAGTTGGTAAAACCCAAGCTCTGTCAAAGCCAATGGAAAAAAATTCCATGTATGAGGTGTCAAGATATCACAGAATTTGCAGTTTTGTCAAATTTGCAATATTAGTCCAAAGTCACACTGTTGCACCAGGTAGTACTGAGAAAGAGAGGAGCTTCATTCTGGTTAGGGACAACACTGGGTAACAAAAATACCACCCAGACTTGTTAGAGTGGCATTGAAAATCAGTTAATAAACTATATCTCACAAGGACTTTTTTAAACTTAGGGTTGATACTGAGCTAAAATCATATGACCGCCTGGGAGTTGAACTGTGGGCAAAGTTCAACCTCTTCCATGGAAATATATCCCACCTTTAACAGAATCCACCCTGTGGAGGGAGTGTACGTAAAATTACAGATGAAGGAATTATCAGAACTGTGAATGGAAAGGATGTTTTGTCTTGAGAGTGAATCCAATTAAATTTTGTGCTGAGGCCAAGAAAACTGATGGGCATGTAAATTAAAGCCAAAACCAAGTCTTCTCTGAACATTTACTGGCAGTTTCAGGTGATGAATTTTCCAAGTTGTGTTTGAGGGCTTTCTATAAGTTACAACAACTGAAAAAAGAAAAAACATGGTAGCAGGAGAAGAGGAAATTCATGGACTCATGTTGAGTGTTTGTCCTGACACTGTAAATTCCAAAGCAACAATAACAAAAAGCAACAAAAAATCCCATTCCTCATAATAAATCAATATTTTTTTTCCATAATAATTTTATTATTCTGATAACAACAGCTTGACATTTTTACATTGGCTCAGTTAAGTTTTTCCTATCTATTGCCTGCCAGAAGAAAAAAAGTTCTTTAATTTTCAGTCATCTGCTGGAAAGTGATACCTTTTGATATTAATGAATGCGCACATTGGATCATTTCATGTTCTTAATTCTGAATTTTGCCAGACAAAGCAGGATAATGACACAGATCATGTAGGGAAATGGTAGGTTATGACAGTAATAATAATAAAAGGTTATCCTACCTTTATTTAAGGTGAAGTTATTGATTGTGAAAGGTACCATGATGCATAAGACTTTTTGAAAAGGTATCTGCTGGATTCAGCACAAATAACAATCCATGCAAATTCTCAGAAAAAAAAAAGGAACTGCTCTTAACCTGATGGAGAGGGTAAATCTCTTCAGTGGGTCTCTGCATGACTCCACAATAGTTCTCTGTCCTTTGTATCTTGGATAAAACCAACCATGATATTTCTGATGATGCACTAATCGTGATTATGCACTAGCAAGTTTATCTGAGTGACTTCACAGGATCACAAGATGTCAGGGGTTGGAAGGGACCCTGGAGATCTTTGAGTCCAACCCCCTTGCCAGAGCAGGATCATATAATCTAGCACAGGTCACAAAGGAACGCATCCAGGCAGGTCTTGAAAAACTCCAGAGAAGTAGACTCCACAATCGCTCTGGGGAGCCCCTTCCAGTGCTCTGTGACCCTTACAGTAAAGAAATTCCTCCTCATGTTATGGTGGAACCTCTTGTGCTCCAGCTTATATCCCTTCCCCCTTGTCCTATCACAGGGCACAAGTGAGAAGAGGCTGTGCCTTTCCTCTTGACACTCAGCCCTCAGATATTTATAAACATTTAACAAATCCCCTCTCAGTCTTCTCTTCTCCAGACTAAAGAGCCCCAGGTGTCTCAGCCTTTCCTCATAAGGCAGGTGTT
>JAAGNO010000646.1:173894-186705 GCA_033439905.1 Ceryle rudis | reverse complement strand
CAACATCTTCTTCTTGGTTTGGTTGTCTGTAGTAGACACCCAGGACAGTTTCCCTCCCTTTCCATGTCCCTTAATTCTTATTCACAAGCTTTAAACCTGATCTACCCCCTGCCCCCTCCCTGGATAGAACCTAATACATTTCAGTTGCTCTCGCACATAAAGAGCAACACCACTGCCTCTCCTTGTTGGTCTATCTTTCCTGAATAGTACACAGCCGTTTATAACAACCTTCCAATCATGGGAGCTGTCCCACCACATCTCAGTGATTGCAATTATATCATAGTCATGCATCCCAATATATATTTCTAACTCCTCCTGCTTATTCACCATGCTCCGTGCATTGGCATACAAGCATTTCAGAGAGGGACTTTTTAGTTTTCATTTTTGTCATCCAATCATTCCCGGCCACCTCTGTGGCCACCAACCTGCCAGTGAGCTCTGCATGAGCATTGTTGCACATACCACCACCACCCACCTCAAGTGGGACGGCAAACTGAAGGCCGTCCCCGGGCTCATCTCCCCTTCCCCCTTCGAGCCTAGTTTAAAGCCCTTTCAATGAGCCCTGCCAAATCCTGTGCAAGGATTCTTTTTCCCCTTTGAGATAGGTGCACTCCATCTACTGCCAGCAGACGAGGAGCCATATAAACTTTCCCGGGATCAAAGATCCCAAAATTCCAACGGTGGCACCAGTCTCTGAGCCACATGTTAATCAGGTGTGTTTTCCACCCTCTTTCTGTCTTTTTCCCTACTACTTGAGGGATTGCTGAGAACACCACCTGTGCACCCAAGTCTTTAACTAGCTGCCCCAATGCCTTAAAGTCCCTCTTAATTGCCCCTGGACTTCTCTCTGCAACCTCATCATTACCAAGCTGGATAACCAGCAATGGGTCATAATCAGAGGACCGCACCAGAGCAGTGAAGCTTCCTTTTTACATCTCTAACCTGAGCCTCAGGGAAGCAGCAGACCTCCCTGTGGGATGGGTCTGGTGTACAAATGGGCCCCTCTGTTTCCCTCAGCAAAGTGTCACCCATTACAATCACCCTCCTTTTCTTCCTCTTTGAGGAAGTCCTAAGGTGTGGAAGTGAGTGACAGGCCCTGGGTGACTCACTGGATGAATCTCTGTCACCATTTTCATTCCCTTCTACCTCCAAAGTCTCATACCTACTCTGCAAGTGTATTTGAGGCAGGGGTGTAGGAAGACAAGGGGTACAACTTGCCTGTCTCACTGAGCAAGGGCCTGTCTCCATTCCTCCTTGTCTCTCGGGTCCTCTCCTTTTACCTAGTGGTAAGGGAGGAGGGGATTCTCTCCTTCTTGTGGAGGTCCCCGTTTGTTCTGCAGGGGCACTGCAGGCAGAGCACTTCTTAAGAGAACACGCCTGCTCTGTTTTTTGTGCTGCACAGAGACCTGTTCCTGCTCACACTAAATATATATAATATACATATATATTATTATATATATAAAAATATATTTTTTCTTATGACTGGAAAATGGCCTTCAGCCTAATATGTCTGACTATACAAGTTTATCTTTAATCTCACATGCCTGCTATTTTCACATACTCCAAATACCTCTGTAAGGAAACAAAAAAATGGATGTATTTCATAGTGATTGCCATCTGTTTAAACCAGGTTTTGTTTAAATCTAATTAACTCTAGGTTTATTTCTTTTGTATGTGCAACCTAGAAGTGGAGCCACTCTTCCTCCTGTTCAATAAAATTATAATTGACCAAATAATTAAAAAAAATAATTTGAATCCAAAAACTTTTCATTGCATGGTGGCATAAATGTTTGTACCAGTACAAGAGAAGGATGGGGCTGCTTTTTCTACTCCTATGTTGCTTAAATTGATTAAATGATTGCCCTAGGCACTAGCAAGTCCCCACAAAAGAAAAACATTAAGATTTTGAGCTGTGGGGAAAAAAGTTCAGGGGAAGCAGGGGTGGGCCAGAAATTTCCATTCATTGAAGCCAATCCATCATTAAACATAAACAAGAAATAAAGTAAGCTTTGTTAGGCCTGGTGCTTCAGAACAACTTATCAGAGTTAAGGGGTCTTTTAGGTTTAGTTGTAGGGTCCATAACAATTCTTACAGTATCTAACTGGTTTATTTACTCTGAATAGCAGTGTTGGCTCTTTTTCATGTATAACTTATACCTCGGATATGTCATGGTGATGGTACTTTTATCCCAATAGTGACTTCAGTATTTTTTCCAAAATAAACCAAGGAAACCATGTTGTGTTTATGGGTTTTTTTTCTTCATTTGAGTTTTCAGCATTGTAAAATTAAATCAACTAAAAAGCCCATTTTCGATGACTTGGATTTGAAAATCAGTTATTTCAAAACACCAACCAAAGCAAAACCTGGGAGTTCGCATAGCAGGCTGAGATTATCCTGTCTCAAATAAATGGACAAAAGAAGGTGGTCATGGTTTGCAGATTGTTTTCAGGGGATTGGTAGGCCTGACAGGTTCAGGCTTGAGCCAGAGGTGATTGGGGTCAAAGCTCTTTCTTGCAAACCATGAGAGTTTTGGGAAGGGAGCCTGGAAAATTAATAACCAGAATATGGCCCTTATCTCAAATCTGTGAGACTTGCAATATCTCCTTCTGTAAACGGGAAAGAACAAAATTGCACTAAACTTCAGAGGCCGATCAAAAGCAATACACCATATGTAAGACATTAGTTGTGCGTGCCTATGTCGTCACACACACAAACTATTCTGTGAACTGGTTGTGTAAGGTACTATACTACATTTATCTTTATGTCACTTCAGCCTGCCCAACCAGCACCTCAGTGACTGTGAGTAAATTCAGGCAAATCTCTCCACTTCTCAATGTTCACTCTCACAATAGAGAGAGCAGAACAAAACCTAGGCTTTTCTCGCTCTAGTGAAAATCGGACATTTTGTGTGAACTGGCAGAGTGACAATGGCTGTGGTACTAGGCACTTGTTCTTCTGTTGGCTCTTCAACAAGGACAAGAAACTTCTGTACAAGGTATAGGTATGTTTAACTGACATATCTGTTTTCTGGGTAAACATGAGTTGCAGCCTCAATACAATAAACCTGTGTTAGTTCAAAATGCCATCTCTTTTTAAGTGTTTATTCTGTCTGATTAAGAAAATGTGTCTTCTAGCAGTGCTGAAAGGCTGGAGAAGTCCAAACTGGCCAAATTTTCTTACCTCAGGTTTTAATGTAATGAATTAATTTGGGGCTATTCAAGGCCTCTCTGGTCACATAGAAAATGCACAGATGCAATCTTACATTACTAGAGGTTTAGGTGGTTTAGGTCCCTGACAATCCAATTGATTTTGCTCTGTGAGAGATTAAGTGTCATTTCAATCAGATTGTATGAGCAGATCCAGTATACTACTGTCACTGTACCTGTTTCTCATCTTATGTTTCCAGCCATGCAGCCCAGCCTCTTCTTAACTCACGTGTGTTACTTCAGTTCACTGAACCAGCTGAAAAGCAAGTAGCCCAACATACAACAAGGTTTGTAGAAAGGCATATAAATTTTATATTTGGACTTTTATATGAAGCGCAAGGTGGTGATGTGATATAAGCATTTCTGTCTCTCCATTTCTCACAGACTTTATTCTGCCTTTTTCAGGAAGGTAATGGTATGCTAAAAGACACATAGGGATTTTACTATCTGAGTTACATTTGCCTGAGTAAAAGTTATAGTCTGTTTGCAGCAGGAGGTTGATTCTTTTGATTTTACAAGTGTTTTTGATGCACTGCTGGGTATGTTGTGAGTCTGGTGAATCAAGGAAAACTTTATTTTTAATATAAAAAAATCCTTTTCTTTGCATAAGCTGCACTTTTGACAAATGTTTTGGTGTCAACTTCAGGATAGCATGTCTTGTCAGGTGGCATGCTTTTCCTTGTATCCAAGATGTGTTCTTCCCCCAGTGTAATGTGTACTTACACTATGGTGAGCCATTTTCTGTGAAAGAACAAGGAAAGGCAGAACAGAAGAAACCCCTCTTTCTCTCTTATATGTGGACTTCATGATCTTAAAGGTCTTTTCCAACTTAAATGATTCTATGATTCTATTCTTGAATAAAGGAGTAAGGTTTCCTGCAGTTACCACCTTTTCCCCTTTCCATATATATTCTACTCCTCTGTGTATTCTGCTTTCATAAGGATTATTTTGCAGATTAAGAGAACCAAGTGTAGATCCTGCACTGTTAACCTCGGTCCTGTAAACATCTGTCAGCCATTCCCTCCTCTACTTTATTCCAGTAAAAAAACCATTTTTTTTTTCCTAACATGTGGATGCCTTTAATTTTCCTTCTTTGTACTGGAGACATACTTTCAAGAATTCTGAGGTTTAGAAACTTTTTAAAAATGAAAGGTGATATTCTCAAGTAAGTATATGCCTCCAGAAAGGGAAGAGGAGAAATCTTTCCTCTCCTCCAGCTCCACACATCCCTTTAATGCTGTTAAGCTCATGATAAGTAGTGATATTAACTACAGCTTAAAATCACACTATAGTTTGGTGCCATAGACTTGAAATTAGGATCTGGGAGATCTTCCTTTCCTCTGCTTTTTTAACGTTTCTGACTGAAAGTGGTATTTAAATATTTTTGAAAAAAATGTAGATCACATACTGTGATGGGATTCTGATCTCCTCTCTTTGGGCCTCTTCAAGTGCTTTCAAAAAGTGATTTCACACAAACCAATAAAGAGTTGATAGGGATTACCTAAAAGTGCCTTTAGGGAAATATATCCATATAAAAGCCTTTCTAATATTATACACTATCCTGTCAGCATTTCCTTTACAATTTACTTGGTACTGAAGGCTCAGGCCTAAGGAAGCACTACTGTAGTCTTGCCTCTTGGAGTTGTCTGTTGGTAAATGAATACAGAATTTTGTCATATGGCAGTAGTTTTTTTAAAACTGAAGGTAGCAATTTATTTAATTTTTTTATTCCCCCCCCCCCCCAGATTCAGGGAATTGGCAATGTAGAGAGTCTTTTATTCATCCCTGCAAGGGACGTGGGTAGACTTGGCATGGAACTCTTCCCCTTTAGGGATTTGAAGAAAACAAGCCTTTTCAAATACCCATAATAACATACAGGTAAATAATGAGTTCAGACCAAATAACTGCTAAATATGAGAAAACCAGCATATTTCTACTCCTACTGCTAGCCAGAAAAGGATCAGTGATTACCCATATCCTGCCAGTGATATTTTGCACAGACTTTTCTACTGTTTTCAAGTGGGAGATCAGTGCTGATGGCTGATGGCAGGATGTGGACCTTATAAAGTATTTCCTGCTGAAAAGAGCACTTTGGATTATTGGATAGACTAAAATGTCATTTAATGAGCCAGATTATGAAAGATGGACTCCTACACACTCAGGAGTAAGTGTAAATTGACATAAGAGTTTCTGATCTTGAAAAAAAACCCTCATCAGGCATATCCTCAGGTCAGTAAGAAATCACATTAAATTCCAAGGCCTTTATACAGATAGTTTGTGGCAACAGGAACTTGGCTGAAAAGGACAGTACCTCAATACCCAAACCTGTGAATGTGGTTTAACTGTTTACATAGTGATGACACATGGGACTGTGAAGTATGTATCAGAACAGTCAGCATTTCTCCATAGCAAATGTAAAGTAGAACAGAATGGGCTTATGTGGAGTTTGTTCCTCTTTCATAATTAGTACCCAGCATATCAGACCTCTAGAAGGGATGGCAACCACTGACCACATTTGTTTTCTTTTCTGTGGGGATCCCAACTGGGTTTCAAAGTGCTTGTATGTATGTGATGCAGAAGGATGCTAATAACTCTCAGTGGAAAGGAGGGTCTGGTAGGAAATGGGAAGGCAGATATGCCATCTGTGCTGACTGAAAGGAAGGCAGTAGAATGCATGAGCATCTGCCATCTAGAGAAAACAGAAATGGGAAATTTGGGCACAGATATTGCTACATGGTTCTTCTGGAGCAAATAGGCAAGATTATGCAAAATATTGTTTGCATTTTAACATCGGTTTCTTAAGTTAATGGTAAGAAACATGTACAGTTCTGAGAAATCTTATTGGAAAAACTGAAGTGCAGAAGTTATCTGAGATACAAGAGCTGATCTTCCTGCCAGTACTAAATACATACACTGAATGTGGGGTGGTATGACGTGACAATACTATAATGGGTAAAGTGGATTTAGAAGTAGTACAGATTGGATCATGTAGGATAACAGATATTATGGCAGTTTAGGTCTCCCTTTAAGGGAACCCAGCACAACCTACGTTTTGGATTTTTGTTTCATTGGCTGTTTTTTTCCCTTGGATTTCCTAAACTGAAATTGTGTACAAGTGTGCAGTATTTTTGTAGCTCTTAATATATTGCATATGTTACACTAAAACACTGCATGTGCAGAGGTATCTGGGCTATATGTCCAATTTGTCTACGTTGGGACACAGTGTGTGTGGACCCAGAGGCTGTGTACATGCACTAGAGTGGCTCTGCATGTGCTGCTGTAAGGATGTGTTTGGCCTGAGTGGACAATACAGACAAAAGCTTGTAGTGATTAATTTCTGGTTAGTTAAAAATCCTGCATGGAAGTACAGACTGTGTCCAAGAAGGTCCATACTCACTAGGAAAACCCGTCTCTGAGATCACTTGGAGAAACAAGAGCACAGACGCTGAAAATGTTGCTCCCAGAGAGCTGCAAGTATCCTCCTTGCATCTTCTGATGTTCATTGCAGGCAGAAGGTAACTTACAGCCAGGTGGGTCTGTTTGTTTGCCTTAGTGCCTGAGTCATAAACTGGACTTGAAGAGTACTGAGATATCATCCTACTCTTAAATTGTCCTATCATCTCTGCTTTGGAGATGAACAGCTGTTAAGCTGCTATGCTTCCTTGTGCTTTAGTACCTCTTTCTAATTAGAAGACAGCAAATGGTCCTGTAGTTCAAGTGGATCTTATAAAGCAGGTAGAGAACTCTCTTCTCTTGTCTGTATAATAGCTCTCTGCTGGTGGAGTGAGAAAAAAGCAATCTTTAATACCTATTCTAAATTGAAGTATATGTGAGTTAGTATGGTTTTCTTTCCATATCTTAATTTCATCTTTATAGCTTCCCAAAAGGAAATATATGAATATTTTAAGAAGCAACATCAACTCTCTGCCCTACAAATTCCTAGTAGTATGCTTCATTTCAGAAGATGGCACAAACTCAAGCTTTCCTGTTTTAAAACTTGCTTGTTTACCAGGTTATAAGTATTTTCCTAATTTCTACTTTCTGTTGTAGTGGTAATGATTGCAAAAGGTAGATCTAGGTTTTCTTTTTGTTCTGGTATGTGTTGAGATGCATTATAGCTCTATAGATTGTCTATGTCAAACTCTCAGGAGTACCGTGAACTTTACTGACAGACTTTGCAACTCTGCTACCTAATAATATACCTGGGAACTGTGGAGGGGAAAAAAGGGAGGTGAATGAATTTACTGCTGTATAAAGCCTGTATTCTCTCTGATCTTGGGCAGTGTGAAACAAACTGTCCTTTCCTAGAGCCTTTGAGGTCAGAAGGTTGAAAAGCCTTCCAGGATTGGAGTCTGGCATGGAAGTTGACCTTTTGTGCTTTGCTAACTGGAATCAAGGAGCCTCATTTGTTTCTCCTGTTTTGTTTATTTGCTTATATCACCTATATTGCAAAACCATTCTTCTTTCATCCCTGTAATAGCAGGCCTAAGTAGTTTGGTTGACCTTTAACGGAGGTTTGTGAGAGGGAAAGATGCCAGAGCTTCTGCCCTGCTGTTCATAGCTGCAGCTTTATCTCATCTTGTGGCTCAGAAGGCTGCTCAGCTTTCGTCAGAGAGTTAGAAGTGAGGCCCCACAGGGGCGTGCTATCTCTGGCTAGTGAAGGGATGAAAAAGGGGAAAAAATTGTCTTAATGATGGGCTATTCTTCAGCTTCTTCTCTACCAGCATAAACTGACTAGATTAGGAAAACATTTCCTGAACTTTTAATTAAAAAGAAACCTTTCCTCTCTCTGTCCCTCTGTCTCGTCTGTCTCTGTTTTTCTTTCTTCTCTAAGTAATGAAAAATAGAATCTGGAATAGCCTGGCATAGGATGCTCTATACTAGGAAATGATCTGGTTTTTAGTCATAGATGTTATTCAACAATGAAAGAAGATGAAGTGCCAATGACATCTAAGCAGCAGGCTATGTGTTGCTGTAACTGAAGGGTGAACCTATAATACTGCTTAGGTGTGATAGTGTATGCTTGTTTATTATTTTTTCTTGTGGCTAAAACACAGACAGTGCAGTGGGAACAATGTACCTCTCCTGTTAAGCTAAAAAGTACCAGTGTGCATGACTGTCATCTAATGCAAAGTTAGTATGTTCAGTGCTCTGGGATTTCAGCAGGAAGTCCAGAATATGCAGCCTGCTTCTAAGGCTCAGCAAGCACTATAGTTATCCCTGTGTCATGATCATATAGTTAATACCCTAAAGTGTTTCAGAATACCAGAAAGTAAATTTCAATGTGCCTACCATTGCCAGCTGTCTGCGTGTCAGCTTTGCCTACCGATGCACAAGATGACCAGTGCCTCACTCCAATTCTAGGGTGTTATTTGACTAACAACAACAGGGTGGGTTGGCGTTTTGCTCTCTGTCTATATAGTTCTGTCTGGATTTTTTCCTTTATGGGTCCATGCATTTTATTTAAAGTTCTAATTAGCAGCTGCTCTCTTGCTGTAAATCTTGGAGCAATTCCCATTTTTCTCTGCTGTGGTACTAGCTCTTTCATATACTGATACTGACCCAGAGGAATAAAGCATTCAGCAGCAACTATAATCCCACACATTTGTTTTTCCTCTTATATGCACTCAGTTGTTTTCCTTCTCCCGATAGGAACAGTTTTGTTACTCTGGCATCTTAACAAAAGCAAGAAGCTGCAAAAGCAGCTCAGCAAAAGGAAAAAAGCATTTTCTACTCTTTCATTCAGTTTCATATCCACTTTCTCCCTGGTTCTTAGTGTGTGCAGGATTGTCCTTGTGTCCAACATTACTCCCATTGCTTCGATGTGTGCACCATATCAAAGCATTTATAGAAATATCAGCATGTAAAGTGACAGTTTAATAACCACTGATTATTAGTCAGATAACGCTAACAGCTTTTGGAGTCTCTTACATGTACATAGCATTGACTTCTTATTCCATGTTATGTAATTCAGGCATGGCTCAAGCTGATATGTTGAAGAAGACATGGGATCTCTCTTTCTGAAACCCAGTTTACAAGTGATGTGACACATGAAAAACTTGGTTAGGTATGTAGAGTTTTTGTTCAATTTCTAGGGCTAAGTAACATGGCAATTCCAGGAAATTATGTTTGACATAAGCAAAAGTAATTGTCTGAGTAGAGATATTAGGATACTTCACTATGTAGGCTAATTGGCCCTGCTGCTGGCTTGTGTGGCCTAATGTTCCATGCCTGAAAATGAGGCATACACTTGCCCATACTTGCTAACAACCCATATCTAACTGCATTGTGCCTGTTAACAAGTTTAGTCAATACAGCTGATTGCAAATTTTGCATGTTTGAGGCCCATGTGAGGGTATTTGATTCATGATTCACATAATGTAAACAAGATGGCTAGTAGATTATATCTGTTCAGCATGGGTAAGATGGGAAAGATCTTGAGTACTTAATGAGAAAGTCCTGTTCCTGTGACCCCTATTTCCTTTCCTTTCAAAGGTCTGTAGGAGTATTTATGTCAAAGAGAACTTCCAGAATTAGGCCTAAATTCATAAGGAACGTTATCCTCCCAAGTCGTTATCAAATTAAGCTCTGTAAAGCGTCTCTCGGAATTACATAGTCTTCTTCGGAGACAAAATTTCCACTGATCCAGCAATTCACGTGTTTCATCACCACAAACTGGTCAAGTATCAGTAACCTTTTATTGTCTGGTGTGAATACAAAGGACTCTGCCCTGGGTAAATTTGGTACTAGGCCATAAAAATCCCCCAGTATTTGTGTATAAAAGACATTTATAAATGTCCTAAGTATTTGGGCAAAAACCCCACAGCAAGCACAGACAGGCTAGAGCAATAAGCAGGAAATGTATCCTTGAAGTTACAGAATAGGCTGTTCTCTCACTGCCCAAGTCAAGGGCAAAGGGACATGTTGGGGACTAAACTGACGGGCAAAGTCACAGCAATTAGAACAACCAAGCCTGTTAGGGGAGTTGCTGTTGGGCAGTTTGTGCATTTTGATTAAACTCTGGATTTGTGGGTAAATTATTGAAGAAGTAAGGTTTGTAGATTCTGATAATATAAAACATTTGTCCCTTCCTTATCCTAACAGTGCCCAACACTCCTTCCCTGTGCACATACCCTCTGCTCTTACACTTACTTGACCTTGGAAAATCTATGCAACCAGTGGTGGCAAAAGGGCAGAACAGCTTTTATGGGGTGATGGAGGGAAGTCCTGGCATAGACAGCACCAGGGCGTGCATGGTGATGTCCCTAGATCTGTCTGGCTCTACAGGAGGTGCTTGACTACAAATTGCTCACTATATGTGATTGTCAGAGAGTCTTTTTATGAAAAATGAACACCGAGAAGATAGCTTCTTGATACAAATGAAGAAATACTGCACTTGTTCCCTTTCATAAAGTTGCTGGTGCTTTAGGACAGGGATGTAGTATCAGCTGGCTGTGTGGAGAATGCATTCTTACTTCTACACCCATGCACCTATCTTTTAAATGGGCAAAGTTGCAGTTGCATGGATTCACCTTCATGTTTAAACATCAGTATTAAATTGGGGTTAGATAAGGAAACAGATTTTGTGCAGCTGCAGCTCCTGGACTTGGAAGCTGCTGAGGCACCTTTGTCCTACAGGAATGCTGTTACAGAGGTGTGGTATTCCCCACTCCCACACAGTTGTAGCCAGTCTTTTCCTTCTGAAGTGGGAGCAGCTCTCTGTACCTCAAGATTTTTCCTATCACTTTAATAGTCCAGTGTATGTCCCAGGACTCCAAGAATGATGCCAGGAAGAGAATATTGCCATATAATTATCCTTCCTCTTCCTCTACAGACCCCTGGCAGGAGGTGCTCCCTCATATGGGAAAATCCAAGAGCTTTGTGTTTGTCACCATCATTTATTTTTGTGTGTGTTTGAATAGACCCTGGCATAAAGGGAGGCTAGCACTGCCACAACACAGCACCAAAGCCATCTGTCCCAGTAGGCAGCAATAACAATTACCCCCTTAACCTCTCACTTCCTACCTGCTGCCTTATGGAGCATTTTCATATCCTGCTCCCTACAGATGCTTCACTTCTTCCACTTTAAACAGCTGAAAACATGATCAGATGGTACATTTCTAATGTGAATAATCTCACTGATTAGGACTTCTAATCACCTACCCAGTTCTGCACTGGGAAACAGAACAGCACTTTAATAACAGCAAAAGGTAGTGGCTGATTTCTGTGTACCAGGACATGTAGCAGAGAAAAAAAAAAAGTCTTTTAATATCTAATCATGAGGTGGTCTTTGCTTATAAACTACAGTGCTTTATATTAACTGAATGTAAGGCTGATATTAAATTCTCAGGAACATATATGGCAGGAATCTAATTTTTGAGGCTTGCCAATAGAATCACTGAAGGGTGAAACTAAAACTCCCAAAACTAATTCCCTACTCTATTGCTTATCTAAAGAATGTCCCCTAATGGATCAATGATACTTGCTTTTCAGTTTATACATCACACACACTTACAGCACTTAAATTAAATTTTTCATAAAGCATTGTACAAGCAAACCATTTTACATGTATGTCCATAATATCTATAGGTATTTCTTTGTGCATACCTATATTTATGCAAGTTTTCATAAATTTAATGAAGATTTTTCTGTGTCATTTTTTTAAGGGTAATTTCACGTATTTGACTATTACTTAGAACTAGGCACAAAAACTTGGTCACTAATAATCTGCTTAAAGCACACATTTCTCTGGAGATGAACTGATTTGGTTTAGCTTTAGCTAATGGGTTTTAGCTACATGGGAAAGAATATGGGCTAAATCCTCTAGGCTCTAGTCCTGCGAGCATTTGTGCACAAGTATAATTGCTTGCAGAGCAAAGATTTGTTAGGCCTAAAAGCCATAAAAACATTTACTTCAGTATTTCTATAAACAACACTAGTCAAAGAGAAAAATAATATATAAAAGGATGACACATCTAAAAGATCAAGAGCTGAATAAACAACTTGTCGGGTGACATGTCTCAAATTAATGATTGGTAATAAAAAGATAAAATATTTTAGAAGCTTACAGTCCCAGCGTTCTTTCCACATAATTTTTCTTTTTCACATGATAAGTGGAGGCAGATTCACTGGTTTAATATCTGCTAGTGACATGTTTAAATTAATATTAACTGTCTACGTAACAGAGTAAAGTGGCTGTTCTGTCAGATAAACATATCTTGAGATGACATCAAATCTTGATGGTCTCTGGTGGAAATCTCAAGTAGTGTTCTGGGTTTGCTTTGTCTCAGCACATCAGTTATAGCTAAGTGAGTGTTCCTTATTTGTAGAAAAATGTTATTACTTTTTGGACTATTGGTCTTTGACTGACTTTGGACTACTGGGCTTGGACTGACTGTTTACTTCCCTCAAATACTGGCCATCATCTATGTTTTTATAGTCAGTGGCATGTGCTGTAGTGTGTGCAGTATTGACTGTGAAATACAAAGGATGTGCACCATCAGCAAGTTTGCAGATGACACCAAGCCAAGTGGTGCTGTTGATACACCAGAGGGATGGGATGTCATCCAGAAGGACCTAGACAAGCTGGAGAGGTGGGCCCAGGT
>JAAGNO010000646.1:139907-173794 GCA_033439905.1 Ceryle rudis | reverse complement strand
GCCTGGAGAAGAGAAGGCTCAGGGGAGACCTAATAGCCACCTTCCAGTACCTGAAGGGAGCTTATAAAAAGACTGGACGGGGCCTGTTTACAAAGGTCTGCAGTGAATGGACAAGGGGCAATGGTTTTAAATTAGAAAGGAGTGGATTTAGATGAGATGTAAGGAGGAAGTTCTTTACCATGAAGGTGGTAGAACACTGTAACAGGTTGCTCAGGGAGGTGGTTGAGGCCTCATCCCTGAGGACATTCAAGGTGAGTCCTGATGAGGCTCTGATCAGCCTGTTCTAGTTGAAGATGTCCCTGCTCTCAGCAGGGGGGTTGGACTAGATGACATCTAAAGGTCCCTTCCAACCCAGACGTTTCTATGATTCTGTGTCTTCCTTATTACTGCATTACATTTCTGGCTTACCATCTAGTTTTATTGCCAGAAGATATGCTTCCAGGATAGTTCTAATTTAAATGTTTTTTAATTCTGTGAAGTAAAGGTGGAAGAAGGATTACATTTTTTCCATGTTAAGAATATCTGTTGCCCTTTTAAATTTTTTGGTTTAGGGTCACAATATTTCAAGACATTATTTTACAAAAATATAAAATCAAACCTTGCATAAAGATACCAGTTCTGATCATGACTCTGAGCATTTAACTTCTGGTAACTCTAGCATGGGTTTCTCCTGCCTATAGAAACATAGTGGTGATGCTGACAGGTCGGTAGTTCCCAGGGTCCTCTTTTCTACCCTTGTTGAATACAGGTGTAACATGTGCTTTCTTCCAATCACTAGGGACTTCACCTGTCTGACATGACTTCTCAAATATTATTGAGTGGCTTGGTGACTACATCTGCCAGTTCACTCAGAACTCTGGGATTTCAGATTTTCTATATGAAAACGTTTTTAGCTAAAGGGAAGGCTACCCTCAAAAGTAGTCCTTTGAGCAATATGCTGCTTCCATATTTCTAGGGAAAAATAGGTAAGAACTGGAAATGTTAGTGGTTATTATATATATAACAAGAAAGAGTTAATCAACAATATTGCATCTTATTTTATCATGTAGCACTTTACACCATTGGGACCATATCCCTAATGATTGCAAACTGGCGTCATTCCACTGACTTTAGAGAGTTACAGCAGCTGAAATTTGTTTGTTGAGTATTTTTTGGCAGTATTTTCCAATTGTACATTGTATTACAAGTGGCACATTATTTCAGTGCTAAAGTTTTATCATATCTGAGGAATCCCTTTGTACCTTAAGCAGACAGAACATTCTTCCTGATGTGGAAATAAACAAGAGCTATGAAGTGCTTAGCACAAATCACTGTAAACAGTTACCTCAGGTTTATTTGCTTCCCAAGTCTGCTGGTTGCTAGAAGATACAACACATTATATGTACAAGAACAGACAGTGTGACGCCACTGTACTGAGTACGTGATTAATAAAGAAGCCTATTTTTAACAGCAAAACAATGTGCTATATTTAGAAGTAAGCAAGGGTATACAGATTTAGACATACTAAAATGCTGCAGATGATCTTAAGATGATCACAGAACTCATTTTTTATTATTTTGAGCATAGCTATTCTGGCAATTCAGGTTCATGAGAATGTTACCAAAAGAAAAACCATGTATCTCACCTAATTCCCCTTATTCCATATGTTGCTAGCTAATCATAAATATTTAAGGATAAGCATAAGAGAAAATTGGATAAGATTAATATAATTAATTTGAATGTGATTTTCAGATGTCCTGCTTCATAGTTCCCCAGGATTTAATACTGTTGATTTTGTAGTTTAGATGTTCTTTCATAATTCATTTTCACTAAGACTGGTTTGGGTGTTTTTTATCCCCCTCACTACCTTTTGATTATGATCATCTCTTGGCCCAAGGAAAGCGGATGTTGTCTTCTTTTGGGATACATTCTAGAAAAAGTAACCCCTTTTAGTGTGAATAAAAACCATCTGATAATAAATGGAAACCAATCACCTGGGTAGTAATTTGCCCATTCGCTCTTTAATGTGTCCTGCATGCTTTTAGATGGTACCCTTCATGAGGGATGAAAGCATTGTATAAGCAAACATTCTTCATGTTGATCCCATGGATTGATACGTGTTGCTAGATCAAAACACTGTCATTTTGCTACTTTTGTTAATATCCAGCCTGAATCCAAGATCCTGCAATGATTATAGCATAGATGCAGCCTTCACAATTGGTGAATATTCTGCATGGACTTCATTGGAAGATGGTAGGCTTGAAGCTCATTGGTGACCTAGCCAAACTGTAATCCTAGAGTCTGCTGAGCATGTGGAATCATACAAAGATGTTAATTGAAATTTAATAGGATTTTGTGTGGACATCAACAGAGAAATGTTGTCTCTATGTTGACTGGCAGTATCAAGGCTTTCATTTATTAGTCTGTACTGTGTAGGTGGCATTTCATGCAAACTTTAACATCTCATTTTAGTTATATATCATTGTAAAGGAATAATCAAATAGCATGGTAAGCATTTTTTGCAAATAATGTGCAAATTCTTGCCATTTGCTTTCTTTGGCATTATAGACTTGAAAATCTAATATATTGAAGTAGAAACCATGTGTATAAAAATTATTCACAGCAAACCTGTGTAAAACCTTCTCTTTGGAATATTATGATTATAGTTGAGGAAAGGAAGAAAAACAATAAATGGAGCTTGGAGAAAAGGCTAAAAAGCTAATAAGGCCTTAAGAATTTGATTTTGTTGTTGCTGTTGTTGTTACAGCGTAAATTCACAAAAGAGACTGTATAGCATTGAAATAGTATACTGAACAAAGATGGAAAGTTTGCAAGACTTCACAGAAAGTTTAAAGAGACTTCACAGACTTCATCTTTAATATGATTTGAAAAGCTTCATAGATTTTTATTTTTTTAATGGTAGTGGTGTTAGGGCCTTATAGTAATTTTCTAAAATATTTTAAGTAACTATGAATCACAGTGAATTTAGAACTCTAACATGTCTTTTTGAGTCAAACTTATTTTTTTTTATTTGATAATGGATATCTTACACTTTTGACTTGATTATATAAAGTAAGTCTAGGAGGAATTTCATAACAATATCAATTCTCTTTTTCTTTTCAGTTCTCAGCATATTTTTGAACAGGAAAAACTATGCCTTTTATTACAAATTTTAATTAATGTTTTGACTAAAAGGATTGAGCATTGTTATAAAGATTGGCGTATACAGTAGATAGGAAATGTATGAAGGAAGACATTAGTTATGAAAATATCCTTTTTATATACATATCTATCTATGATGGTTCAAGGTTTTAGTTGTACTCTTTTTGTGTAGAATATATTGCATAAATCAAGGGTTTTTTTAATGTTTTTAATCATAGAATTTCCAAATTAAATTAAATACTCCGTTGTTCTTAAAGTTTGGTGGCAAGTTTAAAACACCTAGCAGCACAATTGGAGGGCTATATCTTTAGTGTGTTATTTTTTCTTTCAAAATAAATGCTGCCTTTTCTGTGCTCATTATTGCATTCCAACAGTTTTCCCTAACCTCACATTCCTGCCTGATAATTAGTTGCATACAATGCCTTTTTAAATATACTGTTTGGCACTATAGACTATAAAGTGGTAGCAGTCATGCACTAAAAGCAAAGTTATTCTGGAATATTTTTCATTGCCAAACCGGAAATGCTATGAAGCCACAGCTGTTTAAATGACTTGTTAGGATTTCTTCTACCTAGAATTTAGCCGTAGGATGGTCACTGTAGATGGAACTGCTGAAAAACACAATTAAAACAAATCCTAGGCTTAAGTCAGTGTCAGATGTTAGCAGTATTTACATGACCTTAGCTGCATATTTTTTATGTTTGTGCAAGAATGTTGTTTCCAGGACACTGTATATGGTTTGCATTTTGAATATGATGTTTGTGATTGATCCAGAGCTCAAATAGAAGAATTTTATTTATTTAATTTTCTACTTTGACTAGGTAAGATGAACTGGAAACAAGCTGCTAACTTAGACATAGCAATGATGTTACTAAATTTTCTGATAGGAATACCAGTTCTGATTATTTAAAATCAGGAATGATGAAGAAATTCATTAGTGATGTCAGTCCAGTTTCTTAGAGAATCCAAGTAGAGTTAGCTAGCTGCAAGCTCCCCATCAGTGGAAGAAGTACTAACTTTTAAATCTGAAATGTAAATTGGTGTAGAATCAGACTGCACCCTGAATTGTTTGATCCCTCCTTTCAGTAATATGTGACACACTTGAATCTAATAATGATCTTAGCACTATTTAAACAGTATGTGTTGTTTTGGGTTTTTTAGTGACCTTCGTTCATTCATACTTATTTTCCTTTTATATTTGCCTTCCAAACCATCTGAGTTATTTGGAGTTACTGAATGTACTCAGCTGGATACTTGGATTTTCTGAATTCTTTTAGTATTACATATAAACAGTCTGAAGACAATGGTAATCTTTCCAATCAATTTATTGAGAAAAACTAATTATTAATTCAATCATATCATGACATTCCAGCATTAACTTGTGTTTCTAACTAACTCTCAGAATAAAAAAAAGTTTAAAAGATATGGAGGAATGAGTAGGCATGATTGTAACATTACCTTTTAGTAGCACCAGTCAGGAATCTTGAAGTAGGAGATGGGGCAGACCACTGAGTTGTTATGAAATACCTGAGCATAAAACATGATCTGCACACCACTCACTGAAGAAAGACAATCTATCACCTTCATTCATTGAGCAGCTCCCAGGAGAGGCTAGTGACTTGTGTGTTTCAAGTACTTCGAAGCAAACCATTACTTGATAACTATCTCTCTGTCCTTTACGGCCCTACAGAGCTCTCTGATGCTCAGTAGGTGCATGTACATTGCCCACTGGTGTGTTGCAAAGGGGGAAGGACCAGGATTTGATTTGTTGCTATACTTTGTGATTCCAGGGCGATCTGGCCATATCTTGTCTTCGGTGGAAATGAGGTTAACACCAGCTGCCAGTCTTAGGTCAGTTAATGTGAAGTTCCAGGACAAGGTAGCCACTTTACTTGCCTTTGGACACGCAGACAGTTGGCCAGATTTCTGGCCCATGAAATTCCTGTCTGTGGAGCTACTCATCTGTCTTCTTGGTAGAGGCTGAAATGAGGAGGGAGGAAGAAATATCTGACACATAAGGAATAACCTGCCACTTACACTTAAAATATTATCTATATTGTTTTATTTTTGTTAGGCTCATCTATGCTCCTTCTGTTCCCCTTCACCCAACAGGAGCTATCAGCCATAAATAGCACAGATGGTCTGGCTCCATCTTGTCTTCTGACCAACCTTGCAGACTGCAGCTGATGGGGCTGGAAGCCAGGGACTAGCTGCTGCAGGCAAGCAGAGTCTGATGTTTGTAGAGGTGGAGGCTGTAAATTTTACAGAAAGATAGCTCCTCCAAGGAGATAGCCACTACTGAAGCATTTGAAGTAGGGTGACTATTTGTTTTTTACCATCTTCAGCACAAGTAGTTTGTGGGAGCCACTAATAAATGAGAGCCAGAGAAGGCACTTGGGTGTGCAACAGTATTGCTGCCTAATGCCTCTTTGTGACATTATGTTAAGGCCAATGAAATGCGCTCCCACTGTATTGTATTAGTCATTGCTGACTGATGATTGATGGAACTCAATGTAGTAATTTGGTCTAATCTGATGTTTTATCTTAAAACCTGAATTTTTAAATGAAAAATAAAAGACAGTAATCTCCTAGTGTAGAAACGTCAATTAAAATTCACAAAACCAAAGGTTAATATTTACCTGCTTAAACCATAGCCCTGTTGCTATTTACATGAAGTCATATGAGGGAAATGGAGTAAATGGTCTTTGTCTTTAGTCATACAAAACTCTTAACCTTGGGCATCGTCTAACAATAGGATGTGTAGAGAGTGATTATTTCTGTCTTTCAGGTCTTTTCTCCCAGAGGAACCATCTTTGTTCTTTTTGGGAAGGAATTCATTCATCTAAAAAAAATCCAATAATGACAAGTTATTTGGAGAACATCCACCAGCTTGTTTAGTTTTCTTGTTAACAGATCAAAGAAAACTTATGTAATTTTTATATAACATTCATGTATGCATACTTCCTTTCTCAGTAAAAGTGGTAACTTCACCTTGCCATGTTTTTATTTGTTTTGTTTATTTTAATACTATTGTGTTTAAGAGCCTGTTGTTCTATCTGATCTTAAATGTTCTCTATTTACAAGGTCCATCTTCACATTAATATGAACATGTTTCTAATCTTATGACTTGCCTGACTTATGTACAAAGAGAAATTTTGAGATTTGAATGACTAGCATAATTCTA
Organism: Ceryle rudis; assembly: GCA_033439905.1. Classification (NCBI taxonomy): domain Eukaryota; kingdom Metazoa; phylum Chordata; class Aves; order Coraciiformes; family Cerylidae; genus Ceryle; species Ceryle rudis. Next base: position 167,469 of record JAAGNO010000646.1, on the reverse strand, counting down.
ATGGTAAGATCTGGTTTAAACCTTACCGGGATGGATAGGATTCTGTAACTCTTTTTCAGTTAGGTTTCTAAGCAATTCTAAAATCCTTAAAATTGAAGTGGTATACAAACTCTCCTTTAGTTTGTGTGGATACTCGATCTTAACAACACTTAAAGTACAGCGTACTATTTACTCATTTTCATGCACATTTTTCACTTATGTTGGCTAATATAAAGAACCAGATATAGTTTGTTGCCCCTTGTTCTAACTTTCTTCTGATCTTATCCCTCAACTTAACACAGAGTGTTAACATATTTGAATAAGAAACAGCTTCCCTCATAAAAAAAAAAAAAAAAAAAGTAGCTGCTTTTCAGAGTCTTTTCTGAAGACTCTGAAATTCAATTTGTGCATGTTCCTTTTCACTACTTTACTTGAAGGCCTGTGTTCTTCCCCAAGTTCTGCATTGCTGTTTTATATTTTTAAATTTATATTATATTCACTTTACTCTTCTGTCACAAGTGAGAGCAATACATCTATGAATAATGAAAATAGTATCTTGTTTATGACTGCACTCAGTGTTTTACAAAGTATAGAGAATTCTCAGGACATTTGTAATGAAAACCTAAATTATAATAAAGCCTAAAGGTAGAAACACAAACTGCAAGGCAGCATAGCATGATCAGATATTTAAACATTATATACCACTACTTTTTATTTAATATTAGTATTTGCTGGGTTTGAGGAAATCCTAATGAATTGGGATATGCTGAAAATGCTGCCAAGATGATATTTCTTGCAGTTTGCTGTATTTCCTGTGCTAACATGTTAGAAATGAGCAAACACTAGGAAATTTTGAAGAACATTATCCTCCTTCTAGGCTAAATCCTCCACTAAGACTGTTCAGCCAGGCAGTAAAAACAAATAAAACACACAAACCCACATCCTTCAGTTTATGTATTCTTGCACAAGCTGATCCAAAGCTCTAAATGTTTTGAGGTCCACTTGTCTCAAAAAACCCCAAAATGTTGTGGACAGTGAATGTATTATCATTCTTTTAAGGGAGAGGTTTGCCATACATCATCAAGTGTTGCAACTCCTGGTTGTCCCTGTGAATGTAAGTAATTTTCAGTTATATGGTACCATCACACATAGCATGATGGAACAATTCTGAAAATTCATGCTGATTATATTGTAGACATCAGTTACGTTTCTAAGCAATTCTAATTTTTTTTTTCCTGTCTGAAATAGAAAGATCTATATATGTATCCAATCTTTCTCTTGGATCAGGGAAACAAAATACTTCCAGAGATTCAAGTTTGACAGATCTGTATACCTCTCAAGTGCAAAGTAGTGAAAAGGGGTAAAGAAGAACAGTCTTTATTGTTGACAGAGATATAGTAGCTCAAAGTACTTTTTCTGAAAGTAATTTATGATTAATGCTCAAGAAGTTGTTCTTAACCATGTCATTTATTGAGGGAAAATGCCCAGTCTGAAAGTGGTGATCCCAGTTGGCAAATTCTGCTAAACTTGAGGATGTATGGGACATAAGATGAAAAATCAGTGTACGACAGAAGGCAAGGTACTCAGATGGTGTTACTGTCAGTAAAGAGATCTGAATTTTCAGCAGCTCAGGATCCAGACTATAAAAATCTGTCAGCCTGCATGACTTAATCTAGTACTCTGTGAAATCAGTGGCACTCTTTCCACAGGCTTTGTGGCGCTGTGGCAAAGCTCAGTGCTGAGCTTGCGGTGCTTTTGAGAACACGGAAATGTGGAAAAGCAGATAATTTGCTCACTGAATTGCCAATATTATTGCTAGGAAACAGAAGTTCTTGATGAAGGATACAAAAACACACACAAAAAGTTAGGAGTTGAATTTAGCAACAAGATAGTTGTAAAAAATTTAGAGATTCAGTCTCATTTGGATGAGGTCCTGAGCCTACAACCCTTACTTGTGCTGTTATCTTCACTGTTGCCATTGCTGGAGACACCTGTATCTCCCATTAGCTTGAGGGGGATTTGCATGTGCTTAGCACTTCTCAAAACTTGGACCCTGTTGCTTACACATCTTGTATGTTGAATTCAGAAACGCAGAGTCACAAATCTGGAAAAAAAAAATGTTGACTCTTTAGTTCCTTTTCAGTTCTGGTTAGGCCAGAAATACTGAAGCAGGAATCTCAACAGCATATGGAAATGAAAAATAAACTTTTAGAACATGTCCTGTCATTCAGCCCTAATTCAAGTCTGTTGCCCTGTTTTCCTCTTGCTGTGAACCCACTAGCCTTGCTTTCAGGAATGGACTGTTTCTCTCATGTTGATGTTAAACATACAAGCAACATTCATCCCATAAATATTTTGACCAACTTGTGAGAAACGGAGCATACTGCAAAACTGAAGATTTGACCTGAAGACTTTTGAGGTTCAAGCTGAAAATCCTGATACTTCATTCTCCTTCCTCTGTCTTGACCAGTCTAGCGCAGGGATATTTTGGTAGGGTCTAAACAGCACTGGCTACCAAGGAATCTTAATATTTTTAGGGTTTATTCTTTGGAAGTACATGGATAGTCAAAAGGGAACAGGTGAAAGAAGGAAGTATTATTCCTACTTTACTGAGGGGAATGAGAGCCCAGAACATCACTGTTTTCTTCTCAGCCACACAAGAAGTTCATGGAACAGTTCCAAGATCCCAAACTCATTTCATAAATGTAGGGCCATTCTTGTCTCAGGTGAGTATATGGGGCCATGAAATACCTTCAGCATATTTGAAACACCATTATTCAACCACTTCTCTCTATTTTTTAAATAAAAATCTACAGACACATGCTATTTCAGAAGAACTGCAGAGATATGCCCAATAAAAATACCCAGTGGCATGTTAATGAACATTGCTCCCAGTTATCAAAAATTAAAAGCCTACCCTCCATAGAGAGCTTAAACTACATAATGTAACTTTCATTGCATATCTTGTAATGCCAAATTTCTTCAGCAGAGCCATGGTTCTAATTTACTTGTATTTAAAAGCAAACTGCAAGGAAAACCACAAAATTCCATGAACCTCACTGATGCACCCCAGGGGGCATTTGGCACATTACCACTTGAAAACTGTTTAATTCCCAGCCCCCTGAAATTGCATCAACTCCTGTTCTACTATGAAATATTAGCATTTGTAGCTTGTACATCCGGCTGGAACACTATGAGAACCTTATGAATGTGCTGGAAAATGTGTCCCCTTTTCCTGAGACTTACTGGAGTCCCCACAGACTCCTGTCTTTCTTCAAAAGTTGGTACCTCTCATGCAGAAGAGGTTAAATCTGTTAGTTTCAATTTCTAGAGGCCTGGAAAACATTACATTTGAGGTAGCCACAAGTCAAATATGTGGAACTTGTGTACCTCTGTGCAGGAGGCTATTCCATTTGCCACTAGACCCTAGCTAGGCAATATTAGGATTTATCATTAAAACTTTTCTGTTTTTATTGAGCTGTGTTTTAGGACAAAAGCCTAGATAAACAATGTGGTTAGTGTCTTCCTAGTGTTAAATCCTTTTCTGGATAGAAATTAAATGAGAAGTCAACCTGGTTTTGATTAGGTTTCCTTTTAGTGATGAACTGAGCTAACCATAATAATTAACTATTTTAGTTTAATGATATGTTGGATAACCAATAAGTCTGGGAGGAAAAATATTCCATAGAGCAAACTACTAACTGTGGAGTAGCTTCAGTGACCTTTGATATACTGTCTTTTATTACAAGTCTTTTGATCCAAATTTTTAATCTTAGAAAATGGATATCTAGCAATCTGAAATCTTCAGGTTTTTAGATATTAGACATTCTTTTAATGTTATACATTATTTTTTTCTATAGTAGGTAAATACTTAACTAAGGGACTCTTTTTTGCCATTTAAGATGATCATCTTCACTGAGCATTTCAAAATCTGAGATAAGCATAGAAGCTAAGCATAGAAAACCATCATTTAAAACATCAGACTCTATCATTCAAGTTTATATGCAGATATGCAGCATTTCTCTAAAGTAAGTCCTCAAAACTGTAAACCTACCTATGGCATCCTTGGTCAAGGCTAGAATTATGAAAATTTCACAGTGAAGATTTTTTTCCACCGTTGAAATGAGCAAGAAAACCTGTAGGCAGAAATAAGTTTGCATTATTCAATATACATAATGGTGTTTGAACTTTGTTGAACACCAGGGCCAGTTTGGTTGAACTCAAGTGAAGGTTTTTGGCACAGGTATGACAGCGATGATAAAACATGTAGAGGGAGGTGGTTTATATCAAGCATTCTTCTACCAGCTTTAATATTCATGTAGAGAATGGATGGGATTTGTGAAGTCTCTGGTGATGGTGAGAATGCTCTAACAACACAGGTTTTAAGTTACAGTGGTCTCTGCAAATAATGTCTTAATGTAAAATTTACATCTGTACTTCAAAAAGTCAACAGAGGCATGAAAGCTGTTTTAAGTCTTGGGTAAGAGCTAGGAAATTAAGCTAAAATAAATCATACGGATTAAGATTTATTTTGAACATAAATGATGAGAGAGAATATGGAGGGAAGTATTCCAGGTGGGATACAAGTTTCCAAGATATCTCCTTTTCTCACTTCAAGCTGACTTTAAAATGAGGAGCAAAAGGGAGATGGAGTGAACGTATGACTTCTCAGCCTTCTGGTTTTATAGGAAAAATCATTAAAGAATTCTGGCCCACCACTTTGGTCCAGAACTACTGGGGGTATTTTTTGGTAACTTTTTTCCCAATCATTTAATTTAAAGCCTTATCTGAAAAGGTTTTATTTTAGGATTTTGAGGGTGGCTTTTGTCTAAATCTTTGTTAATATGCTTTTTTGAAATTTAGAAAGGGTGTACTATGAACCTTTTATATCTGTTTTGGTTTTTTTCTGATTGTCCTCATTTGAACAGAACTAATTTTGTTCAGTGATTTTACTTTTCAGCTCAGTCTCTTCTAACTAACTGCACTGTCTGAAGTTAATGACATATCATTGCAGACAGTGTCTGCTTCTAGCAGTGATAATTCCTGATGTTTAGAGTTAGGACCAAGGACCAGTATGCAGAAAGGTTCTTGCTTATACTTGCTCCAATGAAGACCAAGGTCCCTGGTGAATCTTGTGTATCATGCTGGGGGTACAGTAAGTAAAAGGCTGTACCTGTGGAAGCCAGCGGCCAGGACAGGTGACCCTAAACTGGCCAATGAAGTGTTCTATCCTATGTATGTCATATTCAGTACAAAGCTGGGGAATCACAGGGGTCATGTCTCTTAAATTTCCAGCATCTGAGGAGGACTCTGTTCTGACTTTGATCCCGATCCTGAATCCTGAATGCAGTTCCTCAATCCAGCTCCTGAATCCTGCTTCCATCTGCCACTGAGTCCAGCATGGAAATTCCCTGGTGTCTACTCCACAACATCAGTGGTGATGGTTATATAATTACCATCAGGGGGGTTGGTTTTAATTTTTGAGTTGTATATATTTGCATATATTTAATTTTCTTGTTATTATTTTCATCAAAGGTGGTCTAGTTTTTCAATGCATAAGTCTCTTTCCCTTATTTGTTTTCTCTTCCTTTTGGGAAGGAAGAGAGGTTAATAGAGGTCTGTCATTGATCTAGTTACTGTCCCAGCCCTAACCTTTGACACAGATAAAAGTCAGGTTTCAGTGTAAATCTTATTCAGAAGTGTGCAAAATCCAAGAAGTATCCACTGAAAATAAAGTTTCTCAAAGGTTTCTTAATTCCACATCCTAATTCTACAAATAAGTTTCTCTGTCATGTGACTTATAAATTCTTCTGCTTCCTGGCAGTTCCTTGAAATGAAATAAAGGGAAAATTTCTTTTCCTCATTTCACATCTAATAACCGTTTTCATTTGTGCATTATGTTGAAAAATAGGTTTGTATTTTAAATCCTTCATTCTAAGTAGTATGTTTTCCAGAGCATTGATTTCATTACAGTGATAGAGACATACAAAGTGCTTTTTAAGAAGCATGTAATTACTTGGTCAAGATGTTTATGTATGTTTGTGAGAGAAGAAATATTCTTTTGTGCTGATTAATTTGAAGTCATTTTAGTAGCAACTCAGTAATCACTTAAGAACTTGGAAAAGGAAATGACTGTTGATAGAGCAGTTCATGATTTTATTAAACTTTCTCCCCAGTTCAGACAATTCATACATCAAAGGTAAATTTTAGAATGGGAAGGTTACATTTATTTCTGGTATTTAATTGCAGATCCCTAAAATGTGTTTAGTCAATCTGCATTACAGCAGATATGGCACTGGATCTCCAACCTTACAAAAATCTTTACTTTTGGTCTTGGTGTGCCTGTTGGTCTGCTCAGTGCTCTGTAAATTAAATGAAACTACATAGTGCTTTCCATGTCCTCACTTCCTGAAAGCTGATTCTCTTTTATGCTGGGCAAACCCCTTCCCCGGGTTCCACTGAAGTACAGGGAAGTATTTATGCCCATAGCAAAGAACTTTGACTCAGACTATAGGTTGAAATATATTCACAGTATGTGGCTACCAAATTTTAAAAAAGTGATTCTGGATAATATGTGATCTGAAACACAAGAAGAAAAGCATGTTTTTTTGTTATTAATATTTGTTATGAATATTGATGCAGCTCTTCATTGCACCTACTTATCCAACAATAGCCAGCTCTTCAGGGACTAGTAGCACGAGATGTGAAGGGTGCCTTTTTTCTTTTAATAATCTCAGCATTCATCCTAAGATGCTTTAAAGGTGAAGAAAGTCCTCATTTTCTCCTACAGTCTTTCTTCAAAGAGAGAGGTTGTGTCCCTCCACTTGGGGCAAGTTGGCTCATATTCTGGAACATGTGGAATTTATGGTTTACATAATCCACACATGTCTTCCTGTGAGCACAGGGTAGAATTATATCTTTTAACTTGTTTGTTTGAAAATCAACCAATACTGAAACAGAGTAGAGTCCTCAGCTTTGTTTCTTTCTTGTGTAATCACTTCTATATTAACATTAATGAGCAGTCAATGCTGGCTTTATACCAGCGAAGCTTTTTCAGGTCATCCCAAATAGGAGAATTATTTTAATTTTTTTTAACAAGAGAAAATAATCTTTGAAAAAGAAAAGCCAAAACTAAACACTCATTAGGAGTAATTTCTTTATGGCAGTTGTATAGACAAAACCACCCCAGATATATTCATGGCTGAGTAACTGAAGTTGGATAAGTTGAAATTATTGTTCTAGGTTATTTTCCATAACTGCAAGTCTCCTAATTTGTGTCTTGTCAATGTATATTTTAGGCTCTCTGGGGAAGAAACTGTCTTTTCCTATATCTGAGTATAATGCTTCTTTCCGTAAGTTTGTGTGTGCAGCCTCTTAATATAAATGTAGACTGGCACATAAATTTGCTAGTGTGTATTATAAAACAATTTATTACAACACTCTCAGAGCATTTGAGAGCAATCTGAAACAACACTTCCTATAGCATTTAGCAGTAAAAAAACGTTTCCTGTCTTTTCCTCTGAGATCCTTAGAAATCACTTATTTCTTGCTTTTTGACAATTGACATTGGTTAGATAAGACCCCAAACTAACTCTTTTTATTATGAAAGGCCTTCTCTGCTTTCCTCTGGCTGGTGTCTCATTATCAAATCTAAAAAACACACATCAGAGGGGTAGGTCTCTGAATGTGGGTATGTCAACTTCCAGGATAAAAATAAGAGGAAGAAAAGTACATGGAACCTTTTGTTTGCATCGCATTTGTTAACATACCTCCTTGATGAGTGAAACATTGTCATAGACTGAGGGCAAAACAAGAGGAAAGAGCTCTGTTTTGATATCACAGTGAATGGAAAGGTTACATTTATCAGACTACCCTTGGGTGAGATTTCTAAGCATTTAAGAGAATGTCATGGTGAAGCATTACGGAAGAAGGCTGTAGTTAAAAAAAAAATTAGATTGTTAATGTATTCTTGATGATTTGGATGTTATGGCTGCTGACTTCAATATCTGTGAGTACCCAATGGGATAGCCTTTAGGTGATCTAAGGCCTATAATCTTAACACTGTCACCTTTTTGTCAACCACTTCTTGTCTAAACCTCTCCACTGCAGACAGGTGTAGTAGCTCTAAGGGGCAGGATGGCCCTGCACTCTTGTGATCTTTGCTTGGTTCAGCTAAATCTCTGACCTGGTTGCTAGGTACTGGTAGTTTGTTAAATGTCTAGCTTATATTTAGCTGTGTTTCCATGGAAACATGCATATCCCTACCATCTGAGTTCCAAATCTGGTGATGTAAGGGTAGTCATCACTCCTAACACTGAATTGTCAGTCCTTAGAGACAACATTACTTTTGGAGTGACACATAGTAGATTATCATCTCCTGTTATATTTTGAAATTTCTGACTCTTGATGGAAACAGTGAGAACATATTTTTAATGAAAAATGTACTCATTTTTTCAGCTATAACTTTCAGAAATGCATAAATCTCTTTTTTAATGAATCTGATTTTGATTAAATTATGACAATTAAAAAGATGATACTGTAGGACACATAGTCGTTGATTGCTTTATTATTTTTTGTAATATAATAATAAGATGGTCTCAAATAAGTTTAGTGGCATTAGTTATGAATAGTAATAAATGGTTTGTTTAGATGCTGAAGTAACTTTTCTTAAAATACTACAGAAGTGTCTGGGTCTCTTTTGCTTGGGTTACTGCAATGCAGCACGTGAAAAATACCTTATTGTAGTCTCATTAAAAGTCTAAAGTGATAGTCAGCCAAATAGCACCAAGGCAGTTAAAGGAGAGGCATATATATATACTTCAGAAGAAATGCAATAGGTGTACAAACTACTGAACATTTCTTAAATCCACATTATGTCAGAAAAGTAGCATAAACAAAAAGGTTTAATCATAACAACCCTTTATTATGACGTTGCCAACTCCAACTGTTGCATCTGGAAAGAAGTGATTTACCTTGGAGTTTTCTTTTCATGTACAATTTGCATATCATAACGAAACATAGTGAGGGAGAGTGAGAGGAACAACAAAGGGAAAAATAAACATTTTGTCTGAGGCCAGATCAACACTTGCCCCAGATAACGGTTGATGACTGAATTGCTTATACTGGGTTACCTACCAGCACCAGCTGGTTTTCATCACCACAGTAAAGGGAAACATTTTACACAATAAGCATTGATCCCCTTGTTATGACTTGAAAGCTGCACAACTGCTTTTCATTCCAGGAGAATATGAGTGAAAAATCATCTTAATAATATGGCAACCCTATGGTATTGCATACATTACTTTCAGTAAGTTATATAATAATACATGAAGCCAGGGCAGGAACACATTTTGTACCCCTTTTAATAGGAAACCTAAAACTGTGAATAAAACTTGTTTAGCATAACTACATAGAATTTCCTTGACTGGGTTTATTTTGGCTTCTCCACTGTCACAGATGTTCATTATTACTGAAAGAAAACACTGTAAATTCAGCAGAGAGTTTAAATGAGGAAAGGAAGAAATAGGAATAAAATTTGAAAGTTTTGTGTTGTATGTGACCTGATCATCAGATCTAGAAAGTGTGTTAGCAACCTGCTATGATCTGGTTTCCTCTGGGGAAAGCAGTGACGTAAATCCACTTACCCCTTATAGGAGCTGTTGAGATTATTGAGTGATTTGGCTGATGGTCAAATTAAAGGGAACACAACAAGGTGAAAAAAACTTTCAAAGGGTGTTTTCAGGTTTGAAGGAGATAAGATGGGTTTTGTGGCTCGTTTATCACTTTCTCATGCCAGTGTGCCTTAGATGTGTCCAGAGGAATTTGGCCCTTGCAATTGCAGTCGCTGAATTCACACGGGAATTTTAGCTGACCTTGTCAACTGTGAGAGCAGTGCCTTAGACAGTACAGAGACCCTCCCTAGGTTTAAAGAGCTCTATTAATAGATCTGTGGCATCTAGCCGAACTTTAGTCCTGGAGGTGTGAGCTTTTTCACTATTCTAAGGCTTTGCTTGCATATGTAAGGACTGTACAACGAAGCCTTGAATCTCACCAGATAACGGAGGCATAATCCCCAGTGCTCTAACAGCAATTAGCTTTGCTTCTACTTCAGCAAATTTTTCATGGATTCCACAGCATTTTTATGATTGGAGCTTTTTTCAAGCTGTTCTAATGGTGTTGGAATTTGAAACTAAAATTATAAATCAGTTGTATGTATTCCCATAGCTTTGTGCGTGTGTGCTTACAAATGTATGTCTTACTAGTACTGATCTGTTTTCAATCTTTCATACATCATCAGGGAATTTTCTTGCTAATTGGCATTTGCTATCTTAACAGATGTGATACTCTTCAAAAACAAGAGGGACTGGATTTTTCATTTTGTCTAGTTGCTGCACTGCTGAGTGGTATCTCTCTAATACAGATACTAGTTTAGAGGTTCAGAGTAGAAAACCCCTGTCCCATATAGGTATAAATGCATGCAACAGACCTAGAAGCCTACTAACACTGTGGTAAAAACTCTCAGCTCTTCCAGTTCAGTCTTCACTTTATTTATCCATAGTGTGGCCTATTGTCATTTTAGCTTACTAACAGAGCAGGGGGAATATGCTTTACATGCAGAATGAATCATAAGCATTTTATGTCTTCAAATATTTTGAGAAAAGGAAAGAAAAATAAAATCATGATGGGAAGAAAAAATGACTATTTCACAGAAAAACATGGAAACCTATTTCTGATAGTAATTATGCTTCTTTTGAAAGTGTGCTTTCTTTTTATTGGAAGGGAAACAGAATGAAGTCTGAAATCATATCAAGGTTGTAAAAGAGGATTAAGACATAAAATAATACATATATAATAGCTAACGATTTCTAGATTAAAAAAGGGAACGTTTGAAATAAGGCTAGGTAGAATTTCATGGTATTAAAGAAAATTATTCTATAACTTCATTTATTTGTTCCTTTCATTCACTTAACATAACAGTAAGCTTTAGCTATTAATTTTTGTGTTCCACAAATCTCTTTGTTAAGATTTTTTTTAATTTCTTTAGCATGTTTTAATCAGATAATTGTCATGAAGATTTTTGTTGTGATAAGTTGAATGGTGTTAGAAGTAAAAATTCTTTCAGCTTTCAAAGTTCCTGTCTAATAAACTTTAGGAACTCTTTGGACATTTCAGTGAAGAGAAGGACAAGCCCAAATATGTGAGGGCAGAGATTATGCAGCAGTCAGGAAGATGAAGGAAGGAATAGAATAACTCTGCTTCTTGAGAGAAGAGGCTTGTCAGAACCATATCATAAAATCAAGAACATACAGCTTTAAGAGCAGTTCTAAAAGCACAGGCTCACACTATGCTGACACTTGTACTCTGGTACATAGCTGGAAACTTAATGTTGTGGTCTTAATTTACCCATCTGAGGACACTGGCTGCCTTTCATACCCCTTAAGGCCTCTTTCTTATGCAGCTATTTATCAGGCAATGCTCCAGCAGAATGAGAGTGTACTTTGCCCTGGACTCAATCTACCCTATTTCTCAGGGAAATATTATTTTGTTAGCACATGACAATGGAAAAACATGGATGGAACTGAAATCCCTGTTTTGTTTTGTGATATCACAAAAGTTTGGAAAATAGTAAAATTTGCATTTATATATGCAGTGCCATGAATGTTTTTTTTTTCTTCTTTTCTTTTTTGTATCATTTATATCACAGAAGATTTTTGCTTCTGATGACCAAGATAGCTTCACCACAATGTTTCTCATGTAAATAATAATAATATAATTTCTGTTATGTGAACCAAGGAAAATGTACAAGGGGGAGGAAGAGTTTCAGAAATACCTTTCCTATGTGTTTTCTAGACAGCTTGAATGGATTTTTGGGCTTTATTGCTTTGTAAAAAAGAAAGATAAGCAGGTGGAGTAAATTTAAGCCACTAAATCAAAGCAAATGTACCAGCAGGTGGTCGACTTTTGAAAGTATGAGAGCTGGAAGAAGAACAAAAGGTTCCATTTTCTTTTTTAAAAATTGCCTTGGATTAGACATCTAGAAAAGAAATGTAGAAAGCCAAAGTGGGTTTTCTTTAATGAAATTAAGAACCCACATGTTAATGTCACATCTTAGTCATGGAGTGAATCAGTGAGTAACCTTTTCCAGCAGTCATGATTGCACTAGTCTTTTTCTAAAGATGCAAGAAAATCCCCCAAACTGATTTCTGTAAAATATTATATATCAATATTTTATATTGGCATAACAAAGAAAGAAATATACTAATATAGGCATTGCACACATAAATAATTATAAGGTGTTAAATCAAACCATATGCTGTCATAATTCAGATATATTCATGGTCTTTGTCTTTAACCACTCAAAATGTACTGGGGTCTGATATGATTCTATCAAATGAGCCTCCATACAGACTAACAGACTGAGAGCAGGGCCACTCCAGTCTTCTCAAATGTCAGATTAAACCAGCAGAGAATATTCTGGAAACATTCAATGAAAAATATGTGGCTTTTTGACTAAATGAACATTTAGTGAAAAAATACTTGCTTTCCTCAGTTTTTCTTCCACGTATTCCTCTCTGGACCTTTGAAACACATTCACACTCAGTAAACTTAGTGCTAATGTTCATCTGAAAGAAAATTATGTCTCTAGCCATCTTAAATTTTGCATGTAATTTTTATGTCAGCATTGGCAAATATTTTTCCCCAACTTAGGTATAGGAAGGTGAAGGACACAGAGAATGGTTTTCATCATTGTTGCATACTAGCCTTCTTTTTTTGCAGTGTTTTGAAAATGTTCTCTCATGACTGAATAATTTCTGTGAAGCGAGTGTAGGATATTGAAGTGAGCAGTGAGTGTTTCCCTACTTTTAACATGTTTTCCTAACCCTTACATCAGACTATAGTTTAGTAGCACTTTGGATTCTTCAGTTATAGCAAGATTACATGGATGTTCATGAAAACAATGCTACAGTCTTTTCTGCTAGGAGGCCACCCCAACCTGGAGGACAATGAACCAACGCTGTGATGTGTACTTTATCAGTGCATTGACATGTGCACATATAGTGCTGTCCCTGGGGAGAGAATAAGGCAATAAAGTATAGAAGACAAATAAAAATGCATTATTGTGAGGTTAATAAAGTCATACAGAGTAGCTTTCTTGCTAAATTTCCACAAAGCATTGGTAAAATTTGGATCAATTACAGGCAAGTGTAAATATTAGATTCCAGGCACCACCTGAGTTTTAAATGGTATAAAATCCACAGAGGTGATTGAAAATCTGTAAACTGTGACATCCAAATACAGTCCCATTGAGAGTGAGAATACTACACAGTTGTGTGCCTTGAAAATGATGAGTATTTATGTATGTGTGTGATTTATAACACCTGTTTAGTTGATGTGTTTCCTTTTCTTTTGCTGACAGGTACATCTGAGGAGATTCATCTCACCTCCTTTTATGTTTTGACAGTGGCCTAGTAAAAGGTATTACATCTAATGACAAGCTTTGCTGTGTCTAAGTCCTTAAGGCCTGCACAGCCACAGCTACTCTCCTGCTACTCACTGAGGCCTCCACCGTAGTCAGAGACCAGACTGAGAAAGAAATATGTGCAAATAGGAGTTCATCCTAGATTAATATCTGCTGGGGTAGATGAGTCACCCTCTGGAGATGCTGCTCCCTTTCTCCTGCTACAAAGGAGCATGGATGACTGCCTAACATCTGGAGTGCTAACACTAGGTGTGATGGACCCCTCCTGAGGGACACCCACAGAGAGGGCCATGAAAGAGTCAGTTCAAATCAACAGGACAACCGAGCAGAAAAAAGCACCAAATTCCAACAATTTGGAATTTCACGTTGTGTGCTACAGTTCTCTGAGCAAGCTCCAAAATAACAATAGTCACTGACCTGCAGCACATGTAAGACCTACCAGATTTCTCTGGCTTTTCTTATCAGCTAAAGTACAAAATGCTTTGCTGACAAAAAGCCTAGAGACTATTGAGCTGTCTCACTTATTTTTATCACTTTCTTTTATCTCACTGAGGTGCATTAATTATAAATATTTGTTAAAAACTTGACATTCTGAGAACTGCTTTCCCATTTAACTTCTCTTACAAATAAAAAGGATTATAAAAATTGCAACAAGTGATTGTGTGACTTCTAGTCAAAATTACATGGATATAGTTCACTGAAGTTAGAAAAGAGCTATATACAGTTATGGTCTCTCCCATTCCAGGTTGATTCTGCATCTTTCCATGGTTTGTTTGTTTTGTCTCACTCAAAAATTCCGTAATAGTACTAATTGTCACAGAATAAGCTGCACTTTCACTTTAAATGTCTATATTTCTTTACTGAATGCTGCATTTATTGCTAATGATATATAGTTTTGTGTAGGAAACAATTGTGTTATGGCATATATTTCTTCTTTCTTTGTTAATCCAGAGAAGCTCTATATGTTGAAAAACATACAGAAAATCAGATATATTACATTCATCATTGAGATTAAATCATAGAGGTGAAAAGATTCACTTTTCCATATGTCAAACTATGGTCACTCCCAGTCATTTACTTATTCCTTTGCAGAAATCAGTCAGTTAGGACTGGAAAAAAATTCATTTAGAATGCAAAAGTAGGCAGAAGGAAAAACTGCAAAGCAAGATGTCATACGAGTTATACTATGTACTCATTTTCCTGACTCTTTAAATATATTTGAGGGTGCACTTAAGTAGAGTGCCCTGCTTTTTTTAATTCCTTTTTTTTTTTTTTTTTTTTTTTTTTTTCAAACCATTTATAAAGATTAATGTTTTTTTTTTGTTTGGTGGTGATTAAATGTTTGATAGACTTGTGGGTTTCTAAAATTTTACAGGTATATTATGGAAATTCAACCTGCCTTTGTAGTCACTGATGAAAAAGATTTGGCAGTTTAAGGAAGCATAAAAGCATAGTTTAAAATTCTGAGTGACAGGAACAGGCAGAAGTAGTTAATTCTGTATTGCACAGCATGTTATCCCAATTCATTCATGTTTAGCTTTCTTCATCTGTTAACAGTTCAGAGAAGCATAGTAAACAAACCCTATTGATGTGAATAATGAATTGTCATTTTCTGCTATTTGTTAGGTTCTTTTTTGAAGTTAATATAATCCAAACTCTTATGGTCTCTTTAATGTAATTTGCACAGGAGTTGTACCAAATGATGTCTCTAGAATTCTGGTAAGAAAAAAACCCCACTTACTGTAGATGGCTGTAAGGTCATTTATTAATTGCTTAAATAGGATATAGAAATTTGTATACAACAGTAAAAAAACCCCTGCAATATGGCAATGAAACAGGTGGGTTCTTGTTGTTATTGCCAGTGCAGAGGCACGATGGGCTACAGGGGTTGACATCTCCTTAGTCAGGTTTCTTCTAATTTTGTGCTTCTTCACAATTTGCTTTAGTATCATCTACACGTGGCAGCCACATGCCAGAGGGTCCAAACAAAGGATATTCCTTCCTTTTCTCCATTTTCATGGTCTCCTATGAGATCTTTGAATGTTCCTTTTACTATCCCATCCTATCTCTTTCTCCTCTCTGCTTCTTCTGCTTTAGGATTACTCCTTCCCATGTTCCAGACCCCACTATCTCCTCTTGCCAGATGTTCTTTGCCCTATATATGACACATTCAATATATATGTTCCCTTGCTGCCATTGCCACCTGTCATCCACTACTATCACTGCTAATGAAGACAGATCTGTTATGTTACTATTTGTCCAGGCAGGAGGTAATTCATCTCACTTGTGTTTCTTGAACAATGGTCTTGAGAAAAATGGCAGGATTGCTAAACTGAGTGTGGATATTGGGATGAACTGTCTGTCAGGGGTGGGTATGTAAGAAACTGAAAATGTTAGGTAACCTTTAGGTAGTGAGGGTTTGCTATTATTAGTATATTGATAGTGTGGCAAAGTATCATTCTTCAGAATCCTTCCTTCAGCAGTGATCACTAATGCCACCTGTCACAAAGAGAACAGAAGAGGTATCACACCAATACTGGGTTGCGGTCTTTTTGCCCATTTGCAGTCTTTCTAACCTGGGAACTGAAGCTGGAGCAAGGGCTTTGAGTTCTGGAAGGTCCTTAGACTCAATCTTTGTACCTGATCCACTTCAGCAGAGGTAGCAGAGACAGGAACCAGCCTGGCTTTTCAAGATATTGCCACTTGTAAAGCAGCCTTAAATCCTCCTGTTTTGCCCAGCATAGTAACAGCCTGTTGAACACATTTTCTATATCCCACCATGAGTTAGAGAGTGATTCATGTTCTGTAATGCAACAATTTATTTAATATTATATATTTTGCGATATTCAAGACTTTATCAATGTCATGTTTTACCTCCAATAACCTCTCAGTGTTTGTATTATCCTGTTGCACTTAGTTTCACAGATTCTCTATAGAAAACCAGCTTTCATTTTTACATCTTTTAATTTGTATTTCTAAATGTTCTTTCTACTGTTATACTCTGAAGAATATATAAGCAGTAGAGTAGAAAGTAGGAAACAGGTCTATAGCAGAGAATTATGGCACTGTGAAAGGGTTATAAACCGTCAGAAGTCCACGATGTATAGTTTTTCTCTCATTTATTAAATACTACTCTGGCCAGGACATATTTCAAACATAATACATGAAAGCAAAAGCAGTCAAAAAAATTGTACTATTGTAAATATATGCACTGGTTTATATTGTTTATATTTTTTGGTACTATTTTAAGAGATTTAAACTGTATACCCAGACATATTTCACAACTAGGTAGATAGGTAGCATATAATGCCATATGTGTCTGATGTGTAGTTCTTATTGTGCTCTCTGCACATTACCCACTGGTATTTATTGAAATATTTTCCTGAAGGAATCACACTCCCTGCAAGTGCTTAAATGTTGTCAGCATTTTTACAGGTGTAGTTTTTTAAAACCAGCGGCAGCCTGTGATTTCTGTGTGGCTTGAGAGCAGCTGAAGTGTGGATCTCATAGCAGGTCTGTGTGACTAGTACACTTGTGCAAAGCTGTACTGGTGTGCAAGGCATGAGTGTTAAGCAATCTGGAATCCTGGCTGTGGAAGACAATGAATTAGCAAGCATGGCTGAAGATGACAGTGACAAATGGCCCCCAGGTCTCTGCTGTGTAGCCAGCATAGCCAAATTTCATTGCTCAGTCCAGTGATGAAACTAGTAGGGTTTCCTCCAGGGGATCACAGCAATTTATCCTCAGTTCCTAGGGAGTGAGTCTTCTGGCTCACAGACACACACAGATAAAAGTCCCTGGCCCAGGAGAAAGTTAATTACTCTTACTTAAAGGAATATACATTTATTGTACATCCTCCTGGCACTTGAAGGACCCTTCTGGGGTCCTGGTTTGTACGTGTTTCATTCTTTAAATCTTGCGTTATGATAAAACTCAGAATTATCTGAGTCAGTAAATGGTTCACCAGTAATTCTGAGAAGTAGGAGTTACAGAAAATTGTGTGATAAGGAACAGCTCAGTGCCCTGAGACCAGTGTTCAGTAGTGTTAGGTAACACACAGCTGCTAGTCCAAGGAGGTGGTATTCAAACCATTATTTAGAATATAATTTAATTCACTGCAAAAGCAATTTTAGAGAGTGGGAATTACTTTTAACATTAAATTTTCCTCTACTATGATTCGAATTAATTTTTTTCCACTGCTGGGTATACTTGTCTGTGATAGGCTCCTTAGAATGAATGACAGCTTTCTTTGCATATGTTGGAAGGATTCAGATGTTTAAAGTTCATTAAAAACTATTCCCACTGATATGCTGTATATAAGTGGGATTTCTTCCTTAGGCTCTTGTGAACACTTTTTATTTATGTTTTACCATCCCTGTATTGCTGAATATGTCTTGTTATATTGTTACCAGCTGTCTTTGGGGTGAAAGGTCTCATGTCAGAATACTCTGGATCAGGCTGTGAAAGATAAATTTCAAGCAGCTGTCCAAGAGGACTTGTTCCTGCCTGTCATGGCTCAGCTGCAGAGAAGTTATGTTGTCTTTTTGCTGCTGTTGCAAACACTCCTTATTCCTGGCTGTTTTACATTTAGATGCCCTGTCAAATCTTAGCAGAAATTATTGTAGAGATGGGCTATCACCCAGTCATCTTGAAAGGCTTGAATATCTGAATTTGTGTTTCTGATGTTTCACTCCCACCAGATCCATGGAGGTGATGGAAAACATTGATCCCACAGTGCCATTTGTGTCTTCTGTGTCTCAGACGGCCAGAGTCCCTCTGATTTCCACAAAGTTTTCAAGCACGGACACTGCATCCCTCCTGCCCATAATTTCCTCAGTGTGCTAGATCACAGAAAGGCTTACCAAAGAGAGGAAAGTAAGGTGTAAAAAGGGTGACTAATTTTTCACCGGGGGCAGTTAAATTCACAGTTGGCAGTTGCTGTCATATCTCATTGTTACTATAAGTGACCAGAAACAGGGAATCTCCATCCCAGATTTTGAATGTCTCTTTGCAGATGTGCTGTTTCTGCAAGGATCAGGGGGACAGGTGTGGGAGAGAGAGTGCAGCTCCCAGGTCTTTATGAACTGAAGAAAGCAGTGCTACTGCTGGCAGCCAAAGGGCAGACAGATATATGGAAATGAGGCTGTGGTAGTTTGCTATGCTCATTATGCCCAGTTCTTTCCAGTCCATTGGTTATCCATTAGCTCAGGAAGTACAAAAATCACCTGGAGGTATCCCAGCTTTTGTAGCGCACATTTAGAAGATGCATGTTCCTGTTGCTCTTGTGACTGTCTTTCATTCCATTTGTGATTTTTCTCATTAGAGAAAGACTTTAGTTGCTAGCCACTTTGCCAGCTCCAGGATTTGTAGCAGCTGAAGAAGGGTGTTAGGCAGGGAGGAGTAACTGTACCAACCACAAAATCCCAGAACTCTTCAGGATGTAAATGTATTAAAGGTAACAATGTACCAATGCAACAAAGTGTAGATGCAATAAAAATGTTGTTGAGATGTTATTGCATAGAAGCAAAATGTGTAAGATAAAAATGAAAATACTCCTAAATAGCTACTGGAACTTCACAGGTCTTAAATATGCTGCTGCAGAAACCTGTATGGTCCAATGGCACCTTGTACATCACATTAATTGCATTGCTTGACAGACAAACCAAAACTTTCAGAGAGCTCTTGTCCCACTCTTGAGACTTTAATGCCACACTTCAAAACTGGGGGGTGGAAGAACAGGGGAGAAGGGAAGATGAAATCACTCTGGATTAGTTTATTTGATTTATAGTACCGTGAATTCCTTTTTCTCATTATTCCTTTAACTTTAATGGAAGAAAGAAAACTCTCCAGTTCTCTGAGGAGACCTCTGCTTCAGAAAGCACCTGTGTATGTTCCCAAGTCTTCTTTCCTTATTTAATAAATGAAACTTAAGCAGATGTTTAAGCAGATTTTTTACACTGATGGGATTATTAACTAATTGTTAGTATTATGTGCTAATATTAAGGATGCACTGAAGGCCCCTTGTGGTCTGAGGCCCAGCAAGTGGAAGATGTCTTTGTCAAGGAGGGCAGAGTGTGTGGGAAGTGGCTGGTACTTTTAGACAGCTGTACCTTTCAATGTGTTGTGTATACCATTCAGAGCTGCCATAAATTATCCATGATGTTTTGTTTAATTAAACATGGAGAACCTGTGGTCCTCTTTGTTCAGTTCTCTGTGCTGTGTATAGCTAACCCTTTAGTCATCCTCCCATATATTTTGAGAATAAAAATCCCTGCAGCTGGAACATGTAGTATTGGCCATGTTTTTTGTCCAACAAAGGCTGTAGGAACACAGAGTTCAAATGAATACATAATGTTTTGTTAAAGTTCTGGCAACTTTACATGGACAGATTTGAACAAATGACAAATTGTCCTTGTCAGCATAACAAACTGTGTGTTTCTTGTAATGTACAGTACTTCTGAAACAGCATACCCACAGAGTGTGTATAGTGTTCCTGGGGAAACTGGATTAAAAGCATGGTAGTCTGAAGGGAGATGTGGACTGCTGTTAATGTTTAAGCTGTATCTGCTAGTGTCCAAAACCAGACTTCCTGGCCTATAGCTAATTGCGGTTGGGTAGAGAAGGAAGCATGGTCATGGAGGGTGGTGGTGCAAGGGTAGTGGGCACAGCCTGGGGCTTCTCCAGATGTCTGCTGCATGCAGCTGGCATCATAGCTCTGCCTCTGCAGCCAGTGTCACATCTATGAGCTGCCAGGGCACAGAGCTTCAAAATGCTGTCAGGGAAGAAAATTAAGAGGTCTGTAAGTCTGTTGTCAAGGGGTGTGCTGCACTCTGCAGTCTCTTGTCCTCCAGAGGACAAACTGGTTTAACTGTTTGCATATAAGATATATCAAAACATTTAACAGGGAGATAGCAAGTACTTTTAATGCAACTTTGTAAGATTTATTTTTTGTGAAGTCTCTTTTTTACAAGTGTTAGAAAGAGAAAGAATGCTGGGTTTGTTGTGTTGGTTTGGGTTTTTTCCCTTTCTGTTTGATGGTTGGTATTCTGCTTTTTCTCATGTTTGTTTTACTTAATAGTGAGGGGACTAGTATTCCAGTTTAGTAAAATGATGATAGCTAGATATAGAAATGCAATCGAAATCTTATAAACAAACATTTCTTGATAATACTTTTTTTTTCCTGTAATTTCCCAATGACATAGATGGGGGTTAAATAAAGTATTAAAAGGGCAAGCATAAACCTCATGTCAATATAACAATAAAAACCTAATCAGTGATCCTAAACTGTAATTTAAAATATTATTATGATCTGATTATTTCTTGTAACACTCAACAGTTAAATTTTATACTTAAACACCGTATCTCCTTTCACTAGCACATAATCTACAAGTCATATGTTTTATGATGATGTGAGCTTGTATCTTACCAGCAAATGTTCTGGCCAACAATAGCATCATTTTTTCATAAGTAGGAGGAAAAATATTTTAAAAATAGCTTTAGATAAACCCAACCAGCAGTAAAAGTTTGATTGTTAATGCAGAAGAAATATGCAATACAGAAAAATGTCTTTTCTAAGTATGTCCTTTGTGAATACCAAGCCATAAACTGATACTAATTTATCTACAGTATTGAATGGTTATTTTAAGCATATAATAGAAAATTTTAAAAAAGGATTATAGAACCAAATTATTTAATTTTATCAGTCAGATTTGATGGTTTTGAATTTATGTATGGAGAAAAGAAAGGTATGTTAGTGTGTTACATGGGGCTTATACTAAGAGACTGAAACTAAATCAAAATTTTAGTACATTGTCCTACCATGGAACAGCATGAAACAGTCTTCTCTCAACAATTTTTTTTTAAGGTTTACCTAAATCCAATCTTTTTATAAGATTAACCTAAATCTGATCTTTACTTTCAGGTCTGTTTTTAACCATGAAAAATATACATTGTGCATAACCATTGACTACATACCCATGAGCTGAATTAGATGTATGTCTTCATTCTTTGGGAGCTGGTACATGGCTGAGGCTGTTATCATCCACTGAACTGATTCACTTCAACAATACAAAAAGTCCACCACTGCCATCATAATGGAGAAAAAGTACTTTTCTACTTCAACAGTTATGGAAATAGCTTGTTTCAAATAGAAATCCTAGGGGTGATAACCGAGGAAACACAGTCTAATTCTGTAATTAAAAGAAACACACAGCAGTAATAAAGACTACACTTATTCCTACTAATAGATAATACTATTGAAATATTGACAGCTTATGCAGTTGGAAATGCAGTATCTTACTTTGCCATAATATTGTTTCAAAGGGGAGCAGTTTTAGAGAATTGAATCACCTTTAAAATTTTTAGTCATTCACTTGATTATTTGCAAAACTAATTGCAGTGGCAATCCATATAAAGAGGTACCCAGGTTGATAAGTCAAGAACAAATATAACAAGCAAACTCAGCAGCTGGGAAGGATTTGCAAAAATTGTTCAACAGCAGCATTGTATAAAACAATAGTATTTTTTTTTTTTTCTTCTACACCTCTATCATGATATAGACCAACTGTGAAAGGTAACAGAAATGGAATGTTACCATGGCATTTGATCATCACACAAGTATAGGGAGGAAGTAGGTTTGCAGCTTAGCTTCGAATTTTGTGATACAGTCCAGCATGACCACCTTAGGAGAGGTGCCTGAGGACTGAAGGAAAGCCCGTGTCACTCTAGTCTTAGGGCAAGAAGAAGAACCCAGGAAACTACAGGCCAGTCACCCTGACTTCCATCATTAGAAAGGTGATGGAACAGCTCATTCTGGATGTCATCTCTTCATGTGAAAGAGAAGAAGGTTACTGGGACTGTTCAGCATAGATTCACCAAGGGGAAATCGTGCCTGACCATTCTGATAGCCTTCTATGATGACATGACTGCCTGGGTAGATGAGGGGAGAGCAGCAGACGTTGTCTACCTCGACTTCATCGAGACTTTTGACACTGTCCCATAACATCCTTATAGGTAAGCTTAGAAAGTGTGGTTTAGGTGAGTGGACAGTGCGTTAAGAACTGGCTGAATGACAGAGCTCAGAAGGTTGTGATCAGTGGTGCAGAGTTTAGTTGGAAACCTGTAGCAAATGGTGCTTCCCAGGGATGAGTACTGAGTCCAATCTTTTTCAACATATTCATCAATGACCTGGAAGAAGGGATGGAGTGTACCCCTCAGCACATCTGAGAAGTACAAAACTGGGAGAAGTGGCTGACACACCAGAGGGCTGTGTTACCATTCTGTGGCTGGTGAGTTGGGCAGAGAGGAATCTAACGAAGTTCAACAAGGGCAAGAGTAGAGTTGAGTCCTCCACATGGGGACGAATAACCCCAGGTACCAGTACAGGTTAGGGGCTGATCTGCTGGAAGGCAACTATGTGGAGAGGGACCTGGGAGTCCTGGAGGATAACAAATTAAACATGAGCCAGCAGTGAGTTCTTGTAGCGAAGAAGGCCAGTACTATCCTGGAATGCATAAAGAAGAGTGTGGCCAGATGGTCAAGGGAGGTTCTCCTCCCCCTCTACTCATCTCCAGTGAAGCCACATCTGGAATACTGTGTCCAGTTCTGGGCTCCTCAGTTCAAGAGAGACAGAGAGACAGGGAACTACTGGAGAGAGTCCAACAGAGTGCCACAAAGATGATGAGGGGACTGGAGCATCTCTTATGAGGAAAGACTGAGAGACTGGGGGCCGTTTAGCCTGGAGGAGACTGAGAGTGGATTCTTGTCAATGCTTATAAATATCCAAAGGGTGGGTGTTCATAGAGTCATAGAATAGTAGGGGTTGGAAGGGACCTCTGGAGATCATTGAACCCAACCTCCCTGCCAGCACAGGAATGAGGATTAAGGTGTTAAGAGGATGTGGCCAGTCTCTTTTCAGTGGTGGTCAGCAACAGGACAAGGGGCAAAAGGCATGAAATGGAACACAGGAAGTTCCATGTGAACACAGGAAAAACTTCTTTACCTTGAGGGTGATGGAGCATTGGAACAGGCTGCCCAGAGAAGTTTTGGAGTCTCCTGCTCTGGAGATATTCAAAACCTGCCTGGATGTGCTCCTGTGCAACCTGCTCTAGGTGAACCTGCTTTAGCATGGAGGTTGGACTAGATAATCTCCAGAGTTCCATTCTGACCCCTACCATGCTGTGATTCTGTGATTCCGTGATTGATTCTGATTTTGTGACCACAGGTGTATGTCTTTGCCTCCTTGTGGGCCAATTCCCACTCAAAAAGAGGGCTAATCTAATGCTTTTTCCTATCCTTTGACTACAGCTGGACCAAACCATCTCTGCATCATAGCTAGTAAAACAGTAAAGACTGATTTGAGGCCTCTAGATTTTCTAAAATGGAGATAATTAAAGTTGCTCTAGGAGCTTTGGTGTCAACTACAACTTTCTTGTGGTTAGTACTGTGGTAGTGATATACTCCATTAATCATTTTTGTCTCTAATCATTTTTGGGTATTTGTCAGTACTCTAAGTCAATACCTTCTTTGCTGCAACATAATATTGATATCTGAAGATTTTCAGGTTTCAATCCCATGAAGATTTCTTGGATGCTACAAAGGGCATGTTGATCCTTATGCTCTAATTTGCTGCCAAAATGTAATCATCTGTTATTTGTCAGTGTGCTGGTAGCATTCTAGATCAAAAGAAAAGGAGCATTTGATAGACTAATGTGTGTTTAGCCAAAGAACAAATTAATTGCAAGGAGTTCATCTAGTGCCCAAAGAAGCTATAAATGTCTCTTATATCTAGAGTTTCTGTAGCATCCTCTGAAGAGTAAGACTGTGCTTTGCCATGAATAAAGCCTTAATCAACAAAACCTAAAACCCTGAATGCAATGTTTTCCTTTTACTGGAGGCTTGTGATGGTGGTCTACAAATTACTGAAAAGAAGATCACATGTTTCTGCTGAAATGGTCAAGGTAAATGTGCCACTTGCGTGTGAAGATGGTAGGAATTTCACAACAGGACTGTAAGAAAGTTTAAATGGCATATTGCTTTGTAAACATGACCTTCTGGTAAAAACACATACCAAATTCAGGACATCTTTGCTATATTGGAATCACAGTTGTTTACAGCTAGAGAATACCTCTTGGTTTCTTTCAACACAAAGCAAAATTAGATTTTAAAAGAAATGTGATTCAGTAGGTTTTCCATGAACTCTAAGTTTCATGTGCTTTTTCATTTCCTCCTCACTCCTTTCCAGTCACTGTCACCAGATGTTCGTGTAAAGCATTATGTTTTCAGCTCTGGGTGATTAAAACTGGAAATTAAGTGTCAACTAGAAAGCTGAGTAGTCTAAGTGATTTGTATAGTTTATAAGTCAAATATAAAAATGTAACTATTTAAACATTGAAAGTAAGAAAATTGCTTTTGATTTACTTCCAAAGTGCATCATCTGAAAGACCTATATTTGTTTCAGCACCTTTCTGTCTTTAAGTCATTAAAAAATACATCAGCATGAGCAATAACATGTGATCATGTGTGCTGACCTTCCATGTCCTTTTACCAATGTCCAGCCTTCTTCAAGACCTCCTACCAGACTAAGAAAAACTGAAATATTTTTGACATAGAGTGTGTTATCAATATGAACACACTCAAAGAAATGTTATTTCAAACTTTTTTTTGTGTGTTGTACAACAGAGTTGCATGGGAAGGTATTCATGTGCCTAGCTGCATGAATATCCTACAAGCGTGTGTTATTGTTACATGAAAAAAACATGGCACCACTCAGTAAGCAATTTATCATCATAATTAAATACACTGGTTTATCTGTACACAGCATCTGAGAAAACACACTTGAAATACTTTGGACTGATGAAGAAAGACATCTGGAACCCCTTGTGGCTGCATTCTGTTATACATTGTTTCCATCTTAATTTTCTGATATGTGAGTTCTTGACAGATTAAGTTGTGGAGAGTGTTTCTTCTTGGCTGGGAAAAAGAAAAAAAGAGCCTGCACACTATCAGTGATTATTTAGATTGAAATTATAGCCTATGCACTACTCCAAAAATCAGTAATAGTCTGTAGTGCACAGGTTGTTGAAAACTGATGAGGTGCAGTATTTAACTGTTGGGTGAGCCATGGAAATTGACCACTCTGCTTGCTCTTTGCCTACCTCATGTGGAATAAGATGTTTGATTTTATTTTCAGAAGAAGGAAGCTGTGAACCTGGTTACTTAACATGCTCTGTTTTTTTAAACCACAGTACTAGTCACATAGCAAGAGGGAATGTCCTAGAAGGGCTCAATCTTCATATCACTGTAGGTTCTGCTGCCTGGGTATGCGTTAACATAAGCCACAAAATCATGCTGTGCAAAGGAATACTTAAGTCCTGCATTTGTTTAAAATTTGGCCTGGTGATCAGAAATGTTTATATTGAAATAAAACATAGAAGATTACATGATTCCTATCCCAAAGAGCTTCCTAAAATCAAAAGCAAAACTGTGTAAAATAAAACCAGTGGTTGCTTCTGGCTGAAAGTTTTAGTTAGAACTGGTCTAATAGTTATAAAACACGGTCCAATATATAGTGTAATATAATATGAGTTAGACTATTCTTTATCAATAGTGTCAACTAGGACTCAAACCCATTTTTTTTAATTAAAATATTTTACAAATATATATGTGTATATATAGAAAGTATCTATTTTTATATGCATATATCTTTATCTATATATTTTTAATATTTGTGTATATGTGTATGTATAATTTATATAGGGAGAGATTAGGTACATATGCACACAAACACACATATGTGCTATACAATTCAGAAATTTGGGTATTAACGTAGATTACCAATGCAGCTGTTAATGCTTTAGCATCTTCACCCTTGCAATTAGTAGGCCATATGCTCACTGGTGTTCTCTGAGCTACTACTAATAATCTGGCTGTTCTGTCACCACACAACTGGGACTTCCTTAAATCTTTTGAATTCTTTAACTGAAGTCATATGCCAGGCTTTTCATCTGCTCTTTAAATTTTTGGGTACTGAGGGAGTTGACCTGTTTTGCACTTGCCCGGATTACCTAAGGTGTTTTTGGAAACAAGTCAGTTTGGAAAAAAATGTCATGTTAAATTAAAGATAGAAGTGTGTGGAAAATGAAAACTTGCTGCATTTTGTGTTTAAAAATGCCTAAGTGAATCTTGAAAAATACAGAATGACTTCCTCTATACCCCCAAATCTCCATTATTTAGCTGGCTCTACAACTGATACAGCCATTGTGAATCTAGGGATTTGCAATTGAAGTGTATCATGCTATTGGTTTTACAGTGGATTTGGGCACTCCCTTTGAACCTGTTCTACTCTGATGCACTTTGGTTTTGGGATGCTGATTGTGCATAATTTTCAGATGTAAAGTGGCAGAATAGGAGCCTAGTTCCTCTTGATCAACTCCTATGACTGTGCTCATAACCTTGCACTAGAAACTTGCACTTTCTCCTAGAAACCAACAGAGAGTGAATCACTTCTCTCCACCAGCTTGTTCTGTTTCTGTTATTATCAGCATCACCACTTAAGAATAAGAACAACCACCTTAGAAAAAATGAAGGAAATATCAATTTTTTTTTTATGAAAAAAAAAATGGAGCCACCTCTTACCGGAAATCAAACTTCCCATAAACTTCTCCTTATCCATATGCAAACAGAAGAATAAGAAGATAACTCTGACTGAAAGAACTGAAAGAACAAATGAGAAAATGTTTCTGAGGTTTCTATCCCAAGGTCAAGACATCTGGAATCACTGGATAAAATATTTAAAAACATTTGAACTCCCAGGAATGTCCTGAACCAACAGTTCCTATTGTGAGGAATTTAGAAGTTTCACAGTTTATTTTATAGAAACACAGAATCATTAAGGATGGAAATGACATTAAAGATGTACCGTATCTGACCAGTACAGACCGGGAGGTGATCTGCTGTAAAGTAGCCCTGTGGAGAAGGACTTGGGAGTCCTGGTAGACAAGAAGTTCTCCATGGAACAGCAATGTGTCCTTGTGGCCAGGAAGGCCAATGGCATCCTGGGGTGCATTAAGAAGAGCGTGTCCAGCAGATCGAGGGAGGTTCTGC